>JAUZND010002167.1:0-13030 GCA_034780555.1 Coelogynopora nodosa
TTGCATCAAGACTCATAGCGAAGGTATCAGCATTGTTTATATGACAGCCAAAGGAACAAAGTGTAATCATAGTATATCGAATGTCATGTGAGTTGGACACACATACTTCAATGATTTAATTAAATATAATCTGGTCATCACACGATCATCAACTATTTCAAAAGTAGAAATAACATTGAGTAAAACTAGGTAGAAGGGTGAAGTAACACACTAAACTTTCACTCGTTTACATTCGCTTCATTCACATGATCAAATTTGTTTTCTGCAATTTTAGCAATTCGATTAAAAACTAACCTCATTATCCCGCATTGTTCAAAAATAATGGAAAATTGGAGTTTCATCTGAAAAATAACATAAATCTTAGGTAGAAACAATCACATAAAATAAAGTATTTCATTTTTTCATTAAAACAATTTCAGACCTGTTGAGCTTGAATAAAGTCATGGTGCATACTGAACATACATGTTATCATCATTCCCAATTTTTAAGTACATTTAATTTAATGACATATATTAGTTACAAATAAAATTGCAAAAATCAATTAACTACAAGAACCAATGAGCATGATTACATTTTTTAAATCAGTTTCGGAACCGCAAATATATCAAGAAACTTATTTATGTAGAACTCGCAGGTATCATGAACGCTATTTCACTTATTGATTAACTCACTTTTTAAAATGAGTTGTGAATATTCTAACAGGAATATCGATCCATTACAAAACTGCAACAAATAAAGTAAAACAAACAAATAATAACTATGTGAAATATGCAAAAATATACAAATATATTCGAATTATTCAGAACTTCTTAGAAAATCACCATGATTTACGTCTGTTTTGTGCAATTTTCATCACGATTATAGTATACTGTATATTTCAGGTAAATGTTAAATAGTTTATAAATACGCATTCTATTTGTATAGTGTACCCTTAAATAATTATATAAAATACCCGTTAAAATTATAATTTAAAAACCTATTTTAATTAATAAACTGGCTAAAATAATCATTATTCATTTATGTTAGATTAAAAAAATTACTTACGATTCGAACAATATAGCAAATATTCTGAAAAACAATTAAAAAATAAACGTATAATACATAGACAAGTTTACAAACAATAATGTTCAACTGCTAAACAGAACGTCAGATGGTGATGCTTGTTTTCAAAAAAGATCAATATATAATTGTGGATAAAAAATCATCATAATCACAATAAATATTATAAAGCAGAAAAAACGTAAACATTAATCAAACTCACCAAGAAAAAGTTAAAATATCTAAAATAAAATAATAAAACAAAATTAAAAATGTCATTAAATAAAATTTAAAAAACACAAAATACACTAACACAGTATTTCTCAGACAAAAATAATATTGACATCAGTTCTCAGATGAACTATGCTATGAATCATCATTAAAAGCAATAAATATTACGAATATTAAAAACAACACATTTTTGTATAAACTATAAAAATAAAAACATGCAACTAACATACCGATGAAATTAACTTCGTCTGAAAAAGTATAAAAACAATTCAATAATTAGATGGAATATTTTCTCACAAAACTAAAAATAATAAATAATTAATCAGACAAATGCCTCGTTTTACAACATATCGGTTCTGAGTTGGTAGAAAATATCATCATGTAACAAAATACTTAAATTCATTAAATTTATAGTTAACCATTTATTACACAAAACCACTTCAACACTACAGGGTTTGATGGTATTACTTGATTAATAACGGCAATGAATAAACATAATTATCCGCGGTGAGCATTTTCTATCGTTATAAATAAATAATATGGTGTATGAGTACTTGAATATAATTTTTAACAGAGAATATGGATAACAAAATATAAAAACCATCTACATCAATTTTACATCGACACAACATAGTAGCGCATTAAACAAACAATTATAAATATTGTTAGTTATGTTCAAATATAAAAAGCACAATTCAAATAATATAAAAGAATACACAAACACAAATTCCAAATACTGACCGTTTTCTGTAACTAGTTCCTATTCGATGAGATGTTAGTTTCCCTTCAGACTGAAATAGTTATTAATATTCAAGTGAGAAAGATGCAATTCTGAATAAACTCAATATTGCAAATAATATAAGAAATTCAGTCTATTAAAATGATATCATACAAATCATAGGATTGACAGATTATTATGTTACATCATAAACAAACCAAAACACAACAGTAGAAATATTTTCACAAACTTACAGAAATATTTAAACGAAGAGACCTGAAATGCAATGTTATAAAGATTACAACTGATACTGAAATAAAACCTAAACACGTTTGATTAATAAAAAGAATTGTCAGAGCGCTGTAGGGTCATCAAGTAACTCAGGTTGTAAGCAGATAAAGATATCATCAGATAGTTTACATAAAGTCTATAAAATGCTAATATTTGCATTTCTAAACCGAGAAAAATGCAATAAATTATGTTTAGATCTGATTACTACACAAATAAAACTTATCTTACTAAGCTATCAACAATAAATAAGAATTGAAAAATTAAAATACTGCATTTTGTTACTATTATTTAAGAAACATGTTTTAGTTTTATTAAAGATATAATCAGTATGTCAGGAAATCCTTACCGAAATTATAACATTTATAATTATAATTAAACATATATATATATATAACCAAAAAATAACCATTTTTAACGTAGCGAAACAAATTTGAAAAGTAACGTAAGATAGCTCACCAATCAAATCACTTGAAATCTGAAGAAAAAAAGGAGAGCAAGACATAACATAAAAGTATGGACTGTAAGAACACCTATAATAATATATAACTTTTCAGATAATAATAAAATTAATAACTCATAACATATCATAAGAGGTGTCATGTGATCATCACATAAAATATCATTAAAATTGTCAATTATAAATACTAATACTTACTTAAATCATGATGAATAGATTTCAAATCTAAATAAAACAAATAATGTCGAGCGTTATAGTATAAATTAATAATAGTATTACGAAAAATAAACAAATTAACAACATCAGAAACAGCCTCTAGAAAACAATATATCAGAGAAGTCAATGAATTCTAAATCATCATAATTTTTTTCCTATTTTTGAAATTTAAAATCAATTTGAAATCAAATCAGAATATACCGAAAAATATATTTTAAAAAACAACATAAATAAAAAATACTCACCAATTGGTGGATTTTCATCAGTATATTGATGTAAAGAGAACCTGTCCTGAAATAGTAAATTAATTTCACACTGCTAGAACTATAAAAATTGATTCGTGAATAAAGTTAGTCAGAAAATGTTAATTATCAGTATAAATTGGACCAATCGTCATATCTTCTCAGACTGGGGCGGTATACAATCATCACAAATGTGGAGAGACTTAATGTAATCAATATTAAATTACCTAGTCATAATTACCTAGAGATTCCTAATCAATTATTTTACCAAATGATTATCACATAAACAAGAAAATACATTTAAAAAATCACAAAATTTAACTCACGCCAATTTGCAGTATGATATAAGTTAAAATACGATCTGGAAAAAATCCAATAAATAACATTTACAAATTCCTTACAAAATCACATATGAAACAACATCAACTAATTATAATTGATCAATTATCAGTCAAATTAATTACAATCATGAATATACAGAGAGGGCAAGTAAATCATCATTTAGTTCTTATGTTTTAAAAATTACCGCTGTATAACTATTATATCAGCAAAACTTACATTTGACACTGGAACATCGTACGATATCTGAAACAAATCAAAAATATTAAATAAAGAAAACATACACAGCATTCTTGATAGAACTGAAACATTTTTCAATTATCAGACATCCAAGGAAGGTCTGCGGAACCTCATAAAGCCCGTGGGCTCGTCAGAAGAAACCGCGAATGTGGTGGAATAAGTTTCATCAGAAAATAGTGAATACAACAGAAGTGAATAAAACTAATAAATTTATCAAGGACAATGTAAAGTAAACATTATTTACAACTTTTCATAATATATTCATAAGCAAATCCTACTATAACAACGAAAAAATTACCAACAAAGTTTATAACGAAAATAAAAACATTTAATTAAAAAAAGACACGAAAATAAGATATTTACCTTTTCAACGAAATACATTAAATTCAGGAGGTAACATCTTCATATAACTAAAAAATAAACAAAACACAAATTACAAACTGGCAACACTTACAAATGTTTAATATATACTATTTATTAATATCAGAGTTTGAACAAGGTGTCTTCAAAAAGCTTCAGAGAGCTGGGTAGGTTCATCAGGTAATTACAAATTAAAAGTACTATTTAAATACTATTCAAACATAATATTCGAATAACAACATAATATATAAATCTAAAATAAAACATAATCACCCAGTAAGCGTACTCTCATTTGCCAAGTAACATTACATCAGTCCTGAGGAGAAAAAAAACATATTTTATTAAAAAATTAACACCTGCATAATTATAACACTGATAGAAAACAAAATATCAGTCCTATCATTTACTTTCATTTGTTTCAAACAAAAAGGCTCAATGGATATCATCAGTAAACGGTAATAAAAATTATATATTTTGTATAGCATTAATACCAAGTTACAGAAAAATATCATTCAGTAACTAACGATGCTAGTCAGCTAGTTTAATGTTGCATTGTTAAAACGACCATTCAAAAAATTATTTCATAGAATGGAGATACCCAATGCAAATGTAATAACACTACAGTTAATTAGTATCATAGAAGCCATTTTGAATTGTGAATAAAAAAGTATCAAAAAGTATCAAAAGTTTCAAAAAGTAAGCAGAATTGAATAATATAAAAATGAAATTAATGAATAATAGAATGCAAAAAAACTCACTTGAGATGTCATATAGAATGAATAGAGAATGAATCGTTCGTCATAAACTTTCAATGATCAATTAATACTTCTACAAAAAATATAACAAATATTTTTACAGTCATGCTCAGAAAGACAACTACAGTAATTAAAATATTGTTTTATCAGATTTGACGAGTTTGTTTTCATCTGTTCAATACAGGTCTGTGTAACATCATCTCAAACATAATATACTAAATAATAAAGACCGAAGTCATTACAAATCACTAAAAATATGTTCTGATATCCTAAATGACTCCACACGATCAGGTTCCCAATTCACACATCACAACTAAAACTAACTTACGGATACTTTATTGATTGTCCATTTGCTGTTCCAGTCTGTTACACTTTGTACAAATGCTTGGTTGTTAATTTGGACTTATTTTCTAAATACTTCCAATCTTTTTATTGTGCTAATGATTTTCTTCTTTTTAAAACAATCATTTGAAATAAGTAAAACATTAGTGAAATTGTTAACAGGAATAAATTCAGACACGAAAGAAAATAACATCATTATCAACTATAATTACTATAGCGCATTATAGTATTCGAAATTATAGGAGCAAGTATCAAATCACAAATCAGTTCTATCGATAATATATTCACTTACAAATAGATAGAATAAAGAAATTTCAAACTTATTTATAAATATTTGATTCTAAAACAGATTTTATTGCCTGAAGAAACAATAATTAGTAAGTTAACAGTTAGTTTTAAGGACATGATATGTATATAAAACATGATTCATACGAACGAGACAAACATCACATAAAACTGATTAGGACAAGCTACTACAGAAACAAATCAAGCTAAAACTAAACTAAAAAGGAGACCAATAATGTTTAAAATAGAATATCAACGGGTTTAATAACCAAAATATAAAGTAATAATATTATATATTATTAATTTGGCATGTGAGATTTTCATTCCTATTAAAATTAAATAACATGTAACATAAATCAGAATTACTAAATTACCATTCTAAAAAATTAAATATGAATTATAGAAATCAGAGCTATTCAAAACATTAATAAATAATTATTTAATTACCTCACAAAAAAACAACTTCTACTCAATGTAACGGACTACACCAAATCTATCTGAAACCGATAAATATAAAACAAATTAGTTTCGACAATACAAGACTTAAATATAAATTTAAATATTCATCAATATCAGTGTAACTATGACAACATGCACATAAAAGGCTACGACCTAGTTCTTTGATTAGAACAATCTCAAATCAGATTTCGGCCATAGCATATATCAGAAATCATCATTGTTTATAAATAATTACCTATAGATGTTATGAGCTTGATAAAGTATATGATATATCTATAAATAAGAAGAAGAAAAACCTCAATTACAAATTGTGACAACAAAAAATTAAAGGTATAAAGTAATTATAGATCTTCAGCAGCATAAATTGTCATCAACATCAGACGGTAATTCCAAAACATCATAAGAACAAGTTCATTGTAACACTAACATACTATATATCATTCAGAATCATAGAATTCCGATATTTCAAGTTTCGTCAGTAATTTATGTTTTATAATAAAATAATTCACGTACAATCAAAATTATTGAATATATAGAAATAATGCAGGAAATAAAGTAAACATTTGTAATTTCGGTGCTGAATTAAAACAAAAAAATACTCTTCATCAAAATTCATATAATATATAATCCATAAACATTGAATGCTAAAAATAAAACAAAAACTAACTAGATTTCAAAGGAATAATTTTCATGTTTTATAAATTAATTTAGAAATCAGTGGTTCCTTAGAAACGTCCTCAGATCAATGTGATCAGAAAAATAATTGTTTTGCAGTATGCTTGGTTAACAAATAAATACATTTTATCTAAATAGAAATATGGTTAAATAAATATATATATATATACTGATTAATACAATCAATATTAAAAAGTAACAAATTGAAGGTCGCTTACATTATCAAAATGAAAAACCGTCAATCATTCTATAAAAATAAAAAGATATAATTCGTTAAATATAAATTCAGATGATTTGGAAAGTCATTTGCTAAACAAGTCGTCAGTTTTATGGATGATGGATAAGTGTCATCACTGTTGGCAGTTTAAATATTTATCATCATGTCAGCTATCATAATCTACACATAAATGGACAAACGAACAATGCGAGAATCCGCCCTCAAATACATCACAATTAAATACAAATAGGATAATTAATCAAATCTTTAAACTAAATACAACTACATGAAGTTGATGCAAAAAAAACAATATCCAACCAAAAAATACATTACAATAATACGAATTATTACTATAACTACCCTAACATATATGTATATAATTATAGAAGCAATTATAAATAGGATATTTGAAATGTTCACCTAGTAGATTATATCAAAATTCTTCAATATGGTCTGAAAATAACAAGAAATATTTTTACGATTTCTAAAGAAAAGTTATACAACATAAATAGTATGACATTATACATCAGACACTAAGCGGAAAAGAATCATTATGGATCGAAAGCATATAAATATACATCATTAAATTTGAAACAAAATAGATTTCATGAAAAATGACAAATACTCACTTTGGGAATGCATATTCAAAATATGAAGCGAAACCTGACAAAAACAAAAAATATAACAATTAGACCAAAATAAGAAAGACATCAACAAAAAATCTATTTGTATCTAGACTCATAGCGAAGGTATCAGCATTGTTTATATGACAGCCAAAGGAACAAAGTGTAATCATAGTATATCGAATGCCATGTGAGTTGGACACACTGACTAAAATGATTTAATTAAATAAAATCTGGTCATCACATCATTGATTATCAACTATTTCAATAGCAGAAATTTACCACTTGGTATAATTAGGTTAGAAAGGTGAAGTAACACAGTTTCTTTCGTTTAAATCTGCTTCATTCACATTATCAAATGCTTTATGCAATTTTAGCAATTCGAAAATATAAAATAAATAGAAAAAAACTAACCTCATTATTGAAATTCCGCATTGCTAAACGATGGAAATGTTTTGGAGTTTTATCTGAAAAATTATCATAAATTGGACGGTAGAAACCAATCATATAAAATAAAATATTTAATAATGTCATTCAACAAATTTCAGACCTGTTGAGCTTGAATAAAGTCATGGTGTATACTTAATATACATCTTATCATCATTCACATTTATGTAACAGATTTAATTTCATAGACTAGTTTCAAAACCAATAACTACAAGAATCAACTAACATAAAATATTTAAAAATTAGTTTTAGAAACGAAAATATATCAATAAACAAATTCTATGGAACTAGCAGGTATCATGATTACTATTTCACTTCTTGATAATATAATAATAATCTAACAGGAAAATCGATTTCCATACACATGTGAAATATGTATTAAAAAATGAAATATATTCAGAACTTCTAAGAAAATCACTATGATTTTAGAAAGTGTTGTGCAATTTTCATCACGATTATAGTATAGTATATATTTTAGATAATGTTAAATAGTACATACACACGAATTTTACTAATATAGTATACCTTAAATAATTATATAAAATACCAGTTAAAATGTTATTAAAAATTGAAACAAGAAACTGGGTAAAATAATCATTATTCATTTAAAAATCGATGTTACTTTATTAGCAAAAAAATACAAATTACTTACGATTCGAACACTATTGCAAATATTCAGAAAAACACTTTAATAAACATAGTGTAATACATAACAAATTTAACAAACAATAAGCAACTGTAAAACAGAACGTCAGATGGTGATGCTTGTTTTTTAAAAAGATCAATATATAATTTTGGATAAAAAATCATCATAATGATTATAATTATTATAAAAGAAGATATGTAAAAAATAATTAAACTCACCAAGAAAAACATCTAAAATGATAAAAACAAATGAAATAATAAAGGTAACATTAAATTGAAAAACACAAAATACACTAACTATGCTATGAATCATCATTAAAAAACAGTAAATATTACAAATATTAAAAACAAAAGATTTGTATTAACTGCAAAAATAAAAACAAGTGAATAACATACCGATGAAATCAACTTCCTCTGAAAAAGTATAAAAACAATTCAATAATTAGACGAAATCTTTTCTATTATTCCCATGAAGCTAAAATGAATAAATAATCAGACAAATGCCTCGTTTTACAACATATCGGTTCTGAGTTGGTAGAAAATATCATCATGTAACAAAATACTTTAACAAATAATAACTAGCCTAACCATTTACAACACAATACAGGGATAGATGGTATTAAAACACATTCTTTACCTGATTAATAACGGCAATGAATAAACAGAATTATTTGCGTCTTGTATAGTTACAAATATATAAACTACGTATTTAATAATGTATGTACTTGCAAATCATAACAAAATATAAAATGAATCTACATCAATATTACATCGGCGCAACATTATTAGTATCTAATGAAAAACCAAAAAAAACAATCATTTTTTAAAATTTATGTAGATGAACCACGTGTATATTATATCAAATACAAATGCCAAATGCATACCGTTTTCTGTAACCAATTCCTATTTGATGAGATATTAGTTTCCCTTCAGACTGAAATATTGAATAATATTTAAATGAGAAAGATGCATCTCTGAATAGACTCACTATTGCAAATTATGTAAGAAATTCAGTCTATTAAAATGATATCATACAAATCATAGGATTGACAGATTATTATTACATCATAAACAAACCAAAAAGCAGACAGTAGAAATATTCTCTCAAACTTATAGAATTATTCAAACGAAGCAACCTGAAATACAATTTTATAAAGATTTCAAATGATACTGAAATAGAACTAAACGTTTGATTTGATCAAAAGAACTCTTCAGAGCGCTGTAGGGCCATCAAGTACTCAGGTTGTAAGCAGATTAAGATATCATCAGATAGTTTACATTAAGTCTATAAAATGCTTATATTTGCATATTTAAACATAGAAAAAGCAATAAATTATGTTATATCTGGTTTATATAATATCTTTAATAAAACTATAAGTAAAACTAAAATAAAACTAAAATAACAAATTTGAAAAGTAACGTAAGATAGCTCACCAATCAAATCATTTGAAATCTGGAGAAAGAAGGGAGAGCAATACATCAACATGAAGTATTTAATGTAAAAACATCTATAATAAGGATATAATACAGATATTCAGATAATAATAAAATTAATAACTCATAACATATCATAAGAGGTGTCAAGTGATCATCACATAAACTGAAAAATTAATATTAAAATAGTCAATTATAAATATTAATACTTACTTAAATCATGCTGTACAGATTTCAAATCTAAATAAAAGAAATAATGTTGAACATTATAGTTTAATTTAATAAGAATATTATGAGAAAACATTTAAAGTAACAACATCAAAAACAGCCTCTAGAAAACAATATATCAGCGAAGTCAATGCATTTCAAATCAACATTTATAGAAAATCATATTTTTCTTTTTTTTTCAAATAAAAAATAAATATTTTTCGAAATAAAATCGAAATAAAATCAGAATAACCAAAACATTAGAATAAACAACAAAAAAAGTATATATAAATAACTTTTAAAAAACTCACCAATTTGAACATTTTCATCAGTATATTTACGTAGAGAGAACCTGTCCTGAAATAGTAAAATAATTTCACATAGCTATTGTAGAACAATAAAAACTGAATAAGTGAATAATAAAGTGACATCGACGTAACATTTATATTATCAGTATTGGACCAATCGTCATATCTTCTCAGACTGGGGCGGTATACAACCATCACACAATATAAAGAGACATAATATATAATCAATATTAAATTTCCTAAGGATACCTACCAAATAAATTATTTTAATAAATGATTATAAAGAAATATAAACATGAAAATACACAGAAAAAATGATAAAATCGTAACTCACACCAATTGGCAATATAAAAGTTACAGCACGATCTGGAAGAAAGCAATAATAACCATTTAGAATTCTTCATAACATATTTAAACAACATCAACTAAATAAATTGTAATCAGTCAAATTAATTACAATCATAAATGTACAGAGAGGGCAAGTAAATCATCATTTAGTTCTTGTTTGAAACATTAAACTATTTATACAAAGAAAACTTACATTTGACACTGGAACATCATACGATATCTGAAACAAATCAAAAATATTAAATACAGAAAACATACAAAACATTCTTGATTGAACTAAAACATATTTCAATTATCAGACATCCAAGGAAGGTCTGCGGAACCTCATAAAGCCCGTGGGCTCGTCAGAAGAAACCGCGAATGTGGTGGAATAAGTTTCATCAGAAAATAATGAATACAACAGAAGTATACTAAAGGAATAAAACTAACCAATTTAGAAACACAAATGTAAAATAACAATATTTGGAACATTTCATATATTCATAAACAATGGTTTAACAACAAAATAGTAAAAATATTAACAATATAGTTAATAAAAATATTCAATTAAAAGTCACGAAAATAAAATATTTACCTTATCAACGAAAAACATTAAATTCAGGAGATAATATCTTCATATAACTAAAAAATAAACAAAATACATAAAATAAAATGCCACTAATAATGTTTAAAATATAGTATTTTTTCAAAATAGAGTTTGAACAAGTTGTCTTCAAAAAGCTTCAGAGAGCTGGGTAGGTTCATCAGATAATTACAAATTAAATGTGCTATTTTAATTATAGTTCTCAATAGTTAAATTTTTTCATTTATATTAACACTACATCAAACCTAGAAAAAAACATATTTCACTTGAATTAACAGAGTTGTGAATAAATGGAGTTTCAGATAGTAAGCAGAATTGAATAATATAAAAAGTTTTATGAAATTAATTAACAATAATTAATAGAATGCAATAAAACTCACTTGAGATGTCATATAGAATGAATAGAGAATGAATCGCTCGTCATAAACTTTCGATTATCAAATATTTAATCTACAAAAAATATAACAAATATTTTTACAGTGATGCACAGAAAGACAACTACAGTAATTAAAACATTATTTTATCAGATTTGACGAGTTTGTTTTCATATTTTCAATACAGATCTGTGTAACATCATCTCAAATAAAGTAAATAGGAGAGACCGAAGTAACTATAATCACTAAATAATATTTCATCCATCTTTTAAAGGACTCCATACGAATCTCAAATCCTACACCATAACTAAAACTGAATTATGTATCTTTAATTACAGGTCAGCTGAATTGGCCATTACAGGTCCAGTCTGTTATACTTTGTACAAATAATTGCTTTTGTTAATTTGAACTAAATTTTCTAAATACTTAAAATAATTTTTAACACAAATATTAATATAAAATAAATATTAAGACAAATATTTTGATATATAATTTTTAATGGAAAAATATAAATTATACAATTCAAATTATTTGAAAAAGAAAATAATATTAATAAAAACTAAAGTATCGTTAACTTACATTGATAATATAATAACACAACTAGAGTCCTATAACAAGAAAAAGACATCTAATCAATAAACAGCACAAAAATATTACAATTAATATAAGAACACTGATTATGAATCAGTGTTAAAAAGCTCATAAAAGCCACATATATTATTCAGAGTTGGATCTTTGTCATCATTATTGAATCATATTTAAAAAAAGGTTGATAAAAACGATACTGAAAACGAATTAACAAAAATAATTTTTGATAACTTATAAACTTAGTATAATAAACACGGTAAAATATTATAAAATATCAGATAGTGTTGTACTGCTAGACATGTGTATATCTATTATAATTATCATCATAATAATCAAAACATATGTTGAGTAAGCAAATATTTGTTATTCGGATTAAACATTGCTTATGGTAATATTGTATTTTCTTTGGATATCTTATACATGTAAAACGAAAACAAAATATTGTTAAGGCTGCATTACAAAGTCTAAGAATAATAAATGATTACAGTGTAACACTAAATACATGGTAGAATGAAACAGGTCACAATACACAATGTAAATAATTTGTTTATATTGTCCAATTGCAGGAAGCAATAATGGCATTAAACATGACCAATCTGCCAGACATA
>JAUZND010002168.1:0-13028 GCA_034780555.1 Coelogynopora nodosa
GGACACAAGGGGGGTTCGTTTTGTTTAGTTAGACAGCCAATTGATAATATAATAATCGATAGGTGCCTAACAAGTTTGTGCTACTTTCGACTGCTCCATAGGCAGCAAGTAGGATAATTGTACCGTAACTAATATTTAGATATATTTTCAGGGAAATTTATCGCAGGAATATTAGGGTAGAAATTGCATTCAAATTTTCTGTTAAGATTGTTTTTATAAAATTGTTACGAACATGTCCGGTTTATTCATAACTTTATTGAAATTGTGAAGCTAGCTCAAATGCGGATCTATGTAGAAGAGTTGTATGATAGAAACTATATTCATTTATAATACGCGGTTTTATTCTTTATTTATTATAAATATATCTATGGAGGCATACAGCATAATTAGTGAATTTTCTAACTGTTCAAGTTACTAATAGACATTTTTTATATATAAACATAATTTGCGATATTAAATTTATATTTTCTCAATAAAGAAATATGGAACAGTATATAATTATCAAATTTTGTGCATAAATTGATATGCTAGTTGGTGAGATATCTTCATCAAATTATTTGTAAAAGCTTTTAAATTTTTACCGATAATATTTAATTGTATTTTCACCATTGCACTTTCAACATTTGCACAATAATTGACCGCAGTATCCTGAACTGATTATGACTTTTTGAAATGTGTGTTTATAAAGTTGTTTTTATTAGAATTTATTTTTTCGGATCAGCCTACATACATATGTACAAATAACAATTTAAGAAATATAGATATTTAAATACGTTTAACAAAATATTAATTTATGTAATTGAGAAAAATATGGAGTTAATACAACACATAATATATGATGATAATAATATAAGATGATAATAATATAAGATGATTATAATAATGATAATAAATAATTTAACAAATGCAAAAGTAAAGAAACAACGAAAGAAATAAATAGTAAATGATGTTATAGAATGCAAAAAAGACTAATTGCAAATTTGACTAATTATAAAATGTTTAAAGGAATGTATCTTCTTTTATCAAGACATTCTTTTAATCCCTAAAAATTCTTGATATACAAATATATCGAAGAAAATTGTCGCTATATTAAACTGTATTTAAATGAAAAGAGGCCTACTAATAATTATTTTCCCGCAAGGTAAATTAAAATGTTAGTGTAAAATGTTTTAAATAATGGACAGGTTAACCAAAGTGAACAACATATTTGACAAAAGTTATCTAACCAGAAGTTTTTTGATAGAACGATATAATGAATGACCCTGTTTTTTACTCAATGGCTAAAATGCTTTTTTCTAACTAAAAATATAATTTTGAATATATTTACATACCAGAAAAAATGGTTTTATTATTGAACTATTTTATATTTCCCCCTGGGTTTTCATACTTGACGATGATATTAGCAGCCAAAACTTGCAACATCAATAAAAAAATTGTTTCTTGTAAATTATATGTACATATAACTTGAATAATTAAATAATTTATTAAAATAACTAGCAATTAAAAATAATATAGTAATAGCAATCTTTCTTTTATAATTTCTTTTAAAAATATACTTATATCTTATTTATATAAGTAGTATAATTATTAAAATATACTTCACAAATATAGATCTTGTGATCTGAAATCAGGTGCAACAATAAGCAAGTCAATTGGTTGCATTTATCAAAAGAAATAGCATATATGGGTCAATATATATACGGTTATTTTCCTATTGTTTTCCTAACTGAATGTTATGATGTAATCAGGTCATAAAAATAATACTAATCGATTAATTCATTTGAAAATAAAAAGTAGCACAGCAAGTCTTTAGAAGGTTTCTGTATACCAAATTTCAGTTTAATAGGATGATATAAAGTTTGTTTATCCAGGGGTTAAAAAAAAACCCTTCACGTAGCCAACCCTTCAAAATATGTCCACGTACGAAGGGTTATAAAATAAAGGCGTTCAGGATAGATCCATATTTTATTTTGAGGCATATATTTATCAAAAGGCCTTCACATGAAATTATTACCTTAATAAAAAAATCATTTGAAAACTATAAACTAATAAAGATATGTATTTAAAGGATATCCAAAAATACAGTATTTTATGGATTGACCTATTATAACATTTTTCATGCCATTTTAGTTATTGTTAATGATATGAAAAAATTATAAATAAATCGACGTGATGTTCCTTTCAATGTTAGACATTTTTAATTTCGCTAGACATTAGAGTTGTTGTTGTAAAATTCACTAAAATTGACGTTAACCAATTAATCTATCCACAGTCAATTAATAACAATGATGTAAAAAAACAATAATTATTGAGCCATAAAAAATGACAACTTCTAAAATGCATGGTGTATCTGACATAGCGTGTCAGTGTTCATCAAATATATTCCAATCAACCCACAGCATCACCATTTGACATCACTATTATAAATATTCATTTCTGTCTTTGTTGTTTGAATCATTCATATTGTTTTCAGCTAAGTTTCTAAGTATTATCAAATGCATGCACTTCTTCTCAATGTTGTGGGCCTAATTAGTATCACTGTGCCACCCAAATTTGTTTTACATTATAGTAATTTTATAGTAATATTTGTAAATATATCTATGGGCTTAATTAATTATTTATTGAAAATTAAGTGTGTGTTTTAGCTACTAGTTTGTTTGCATCATTTACTATTTTATTTCAATTTAACTTTTATTTACAAAACCGTCTTAAGATATTAAGATTTTATACTCAATTCAGTTTAAAAATCGTTTGGTCCTGGAGAAGAATGTTACTTAGCTGTTAAATTAATATAATATATAAAAAATGACGATTAAGTATAGTATATAAGTAGGAAATAACATGATCAATTATTATCTTGACTATACTATAGAAGTAAAGATCAGATATAGATCAAGAACTAGATATACACAGATGTGATAATGATGATGGCGGGTGATTTAGCGGGAGGATGTAAACGTTAAAACCAATCAAAAAACGATGAGTTCAAATATAGTGGAAGCATCAAAATCCATACATACAATATTGTATACATTCATATATATATATACGTATTTTATATCCGTTAACATCATTTGTTTTACTTACAAACAAAAAGTAAAATAGTAATTGACTTAAATATAGATTCATTGTTTGTTCCGATCTATATGGTGAACTTGGAGAGAGTCGCACATTACTTTAATTCATAGTTATTATCATTCGAGTAATTAATACTCTATTATTTATGGTTATTATTGTGCGGGTTGAATTAAAACTTGAATATAACAAATGAATTAATAATCAATAAAAATGATATCTTTAAATCAATACATAATATATTTATCTGCTTAATTGAATTCGAAAGGCAACCTAGAAAATCAAAAATAGATATGTAAAAATGTAAATATCCTGCAAAACCTAAACATCCATCTCACCTCTATATAGCTTTATTAACGAAGCAATATAAATAGTGAAGATAGCACATTTTTATGTTTATTGTAAAAGAAGACTCGGAAAAAAGTAGCCATGAATAATATAAAGAAAAAATAACCTTGAGATTGAATGTCCATTAGTAAACATATGGCCGGCGGTATGACTATGAGTCCAAAGGAATCTAAAGATGACATCAGAGGCCTGTCTCTTTTGGATCAACCAAGTAAGAAAGAGAAACAATCGATATGTTCAAGAATTGTTTCCATATTTGCAAATTGTAAATTGATTAGAACTACTAAAAATACTGATGACACTGACATTGTTAAGCAAAAAAAGTCAACAAAATTGTTTTCAAAGAAAAAATCATTGGCCGATGAACACTTAGCCTTGGAAGATGCCAACGATCAAGAGATTCCAGTTGATATAAAATCTAAAATTGAACTAGAAAATGACGGAATTACAGACTGCAAACTTAGTCCCAGACCCAGCAAAGCTAATAATGATGAACAATATAAATTAAATTTATCTAATATAAAAAAGAACGGAAACTCATTTATTTCTCGATCAATTGAAGATAAAGTTCAAGAAAATTGTTACGAACAGTTAGTTATACAAATGATTGATGATCCGTTATTATTTTCAGATAAAAAAATTGCCATCACTAAAAACAAAAGAGAAATTGGTAGAGTGCGCAGAATTCCGAGAGATTCACTAAAATGTAATTTACCTGATAATAAGTTGGTTAAACCAATTGGTTATAAGAACCGCATCGAACAGATAACTAAAAAAATTACCAATGAAGTGTTATTTACAGAGTACGACATATCGACATTTGTTGAGAGTATTATAAATAGCAGGAGAAGTGAGAAAAACCGTGGCGAGGTTAGTAAAGATTTTAACAGTGTTGACTTCACATGTTCAGTGTTGAATAGTGCAACTCTTAACCAACAACCTTCCGTCAAAATGGACTTGGTAGATCAGGGGAATTATTTCAGTGAATTGCCTACAATTGAGGAAGTAGACGCGGAATATGAAAAGAGTAAATCTATTAAAAAAATAACAAAAGTAAAAAAACAAAAAATAAAAAAACAGCGATAGCTCGTAAATAATTAAATCGGATTCTTCCGAAATGAGTGATAGTGACCTCACCATATATTACTTCGATAATTCCACAGTGATCTAGTCCACCATCACATTCATCTTTCTAATTCATATACGTGAAGATGAACCTCATAAAAACCGTACTAAGATAGTTAACAATACATTATCTAATGTAGAAATTTGTGAAATTAAGAGTGTCAAACCAATTCCTCACAGATGATTCAATAACGGGTCATGTATGTATTGCAGCTGGCATACGATCAACATATTATACAATATAGTTTTGACAGCGTTCATAAATAAAGAAATTCAGACCACCGGAAGTCCAAATATTAACTAAACAAATTGCCAATAATATTGAAGTTGACATAATTTCTCAGAAGTATAAACTTGGAAAATGTTATTCGTTTAAACACCCCATTAGTATTGAAGAATCATTTAATGATTCAAAATTTATTGCATGTAAACATATAAAAATAAAAAAGTGTAAAAGACGAACATTTAAAAACAGAAATCAACGAAAATAATGTTGTTATTAATTCTCAGAAAGATGAAAATTCACAAATTGAAATTTATTAAACTTTTCAATTGTGAAGAAAAGTCAATAAATTATTTGAAATGTAGGCTATTTATAGTAAAAACATCCGTGATAAACACACAAAAGATTTTAAAAAATTACAAAATAAGACCGCTGATATTTCTGGAACATATAATTATCATTAAAAATTCAAATCGTTGAAGCATCTCAACAGTTATTATCAGTTATCTATATTATCAAGAGATACCCTAACATTTTTGTATAAGGGGAGAATATTCAGATTAATGACAAATTTGAAATTGGACCATTTAAATCTTCCATTAATAGCAATGTACTAACAACACTAGAGACGTGGAAAATATTTGATTGTGACAAAAACGACGTTATACCCATGCTAAGAATAGGATAATAACAAATTAATAAATATAACGTAGTCTTACAATATTTCTCATTATAATAAACTGGACTTAGCTAAACTCAACTATACAGAAAAAGTTAAACAAACGAACACGAAACAAAATTTTTAATTCTTTAAATATGGAATGTATCTGAAAGTTATACATGTTTATTAACTCCATGTTATAAATTATATTTTACCTGAAATTCTTTATCGACAAAGTTGTGATATATTCGTCTCACACTATATTGTCATTATGTCACTCCATTTAACATTTTTTTACTCATTATAAATATGTTTTTGACATGTTTTGTTAATTTCAATTAATCAATATTGATATGTGCTTATCAAAATAGTGAATCTCTACTCTATTCAATTCAATTCTTAATCAATTAAATGCAATAGTTGAACCCATAAATAAATATTTCCAATGATGTATAGCTAAATAATATCAATATAATAATATACAATAGGGGAAATTTTGTTTCGTGCTAAGTCAATACAAAACAATACCACACTAATGTAAACAATACAATTGTCATTAATTAATGTATTTTCAGTCTGGTTGACCGCACATTATGAAACATGTGTGATAGACGTAGGGTGCGCCTTTTTTATGGATAATTATTAATCATTTTAACTCTTATTAATTAATTGACTGATAAATGCATCGCAGAGATTTATTATGGGGTAGAAATTGCATTCAAGCTTTCTGTTAAGATTATTTATACAAAATTATCGAACATATTATTATATCAGGTTATTCATTACTTTATTAAAATTGTAAAGCTAACACAAATGCGGATCTATGTAGAAGAGTAGTATGATAGAAACTATGTTAATTCATAATACACGGTTTTATTCAATTTGAAAGAAGACACGACATAACGTCACCACGACATAACGTCACCATGATAAAATATAACCAATATTGACAGATCCTGTTATTTATCCGTATAGAGGGACATCTTTGATTTAATTATTTGTCCGTCCAATAATAATATTGATACGAATAAATAACAATTATTTTTTTAATAGAAACGTTTGTTTATTCGTATCAATATAATTATTAGATGAACAAATAATTAAAATAATTCGTCCTTCTAGACGGAAGAATATCATAATCATTTTTATTTATTTTATCATGGTGACGAAATGTCGTGGTGACGTTTTGTCAAATTATTAAAAATATAAATGGAGGCATAAAACGTAATTAGTAGAATTACTAACTGTTCAAGTTACTAATAAACATTATTATATATAGGTACAAATAACAATTTAAGAAATATAGATATTTAAATACGTTCAACAAAATGTAAATTTATGTAATTGAGAGAAATATGGAGGTAATAAAACAAATAATATATATAACGATAATAAATAAATAATTTAACCAATGCAAAAGTAAAGAAACAACGAAAAAATCAATATTGAAAGATGTAATAGAATGCAAAAAGGACAAATGATAGATTCACATAATTATAGAATATTTAAATTAAACAAAAAGCCATAAACGGGTCAACGTTAGAGATTTTTAATTCCTTTTATCAAGACAAAAATAAATTAATTTAATTTATCAATAATTAAATTTACAGTAATAAACAAAGATGAAAAATATAAAATTTGAAGAAATTGTTGCTATAATAAACTTGAAATAAGAGAAACAATAATTTTCCTACTATGCGAATTGAATTTTATTGTAAAATGTTTAAAATAATTAATTCTAAATTGTAAAATTGTCCGAATGACCTAGATGAATATGAAAAAAATTATTTTATAAAATTATCTTACCTAAAAGACCTCAATTTAATTATGTATGTCATCTAATTTTTCAACACTTTATAATTTTAGAATTGTACATAGCCTCAGTTTTCTGAATGTACTATAACATGGTATTTGTTACAATGCAATCCGTAAATATATTACTTTTTTTGATTTACACGAGACTCCATTTACCATCGCTTGATGGTGCATTTTATCTTTTCTATTTCTATATATTACATTCTTTTTCATGCCGTATTTTTATTTAGTTTATTTGGAAATCTTTTTTTAGGAGAGACAGAAGAGTGCACTAATCTGTCTTTTAAATATGGCTAACAGATATAGTGTTTTAAAAGCACCCTGTAATTGTGGTTCTATAAATAATATGAATGGTGGACTTGGGTCTCAGAAGAAGAAGGGCACATGATAAATCCCTCAATGGCAAAAGAGGAACATATGACTGACTTAGGGCGCTCCTGATAGATCCATATTTCATCTTGGGGCATACATTTATCAAAAGGCCTTCACAATGAAATTATTAACTTATTCATTACTTTTTTTTAATTTGAAAACCTTAAATGATATCAAGAAATGCATTATTTTATTGATTGACCCTCTATTATGTCATTTTTCATACCATTTTTAAGTTGTTATTGTTAATGATATAAAAAAATCGATATATAGATCGATATGATCTTTCTTTTCAATTGTAGAAATTTTTAATTTCGCAATAATAAGAGTTTTTGTTGTAAACACATTATCAACACATGTTATTAATATCATATTCAGAAAATTATAAAATCCTGAATTTGATATATATCTATGTTTTACATTTTATTAATTTTATAGTAATGTTTGCCATTTTATCTATGGGCCTAATTCTTTACTTAATATTTATTGAAAGTTGCGTCTAGCTGTTTTAGCAAAAGCTTGTTGGCCTTATTTACTACTTTTTTTCAAAACTAAAATTTACAAAACCGTCTTAAGATATTAAGAGTATATTACTCAATTCAGTTTTTCAGAATTTTACGTTATTTTTCAATATATAATGTATACATTCATATATATATGTAATATGTATATAAATGTATTCTGCAACGGTTAACAGCATTTGTTTTACTAACACAAATAAAAATGAAAATAGTTATTGACTTAAATATAAATTCATTCATTGATTCCATCTCTATGGTTAACATGCTTGAAGAAAGTCACAAATTATTTTAATTTTTAATTATTATCATGAGTTATTATTTATGGTTATATTGTGCGGTTGAATTAAAACTTGAATATAACGAATGACTTAATAATCGATAAAAATGACATCATTAAATCAATATATATATTTATCAACTTAATTGAATTTGGAAGGCAACCTAGAAAATCAATAATATATTGTATATTTAGAAATGTAAATATCCTGCAAAACCTAAACATCCATCTCACCTTTAAAGTCTTAGCCATTACTAATGCAATTAATATATATAGTGGCGATAGCTGATTTTTATGTTTAATGTAAAAGAAGACTCTGGAAAAATTTAGTGTGAATATTATAAATTAAAAAAATAACGTTGCGATTGATTGTCCATTAGTAAACCTATGGCCGACAGTATGAGCCCAACGGAATCTGAGGATGATGTCATAGGCCTGTCGCTTTTGGATCAACCAAGCAAGAAAGAGAAACAAATGATATTTTCAAGAATTTCGACAATATTTGCAAATACAAGAAAATCACTTTCTTCATTATTGTTTACAACTGCTAAAAATACTGATGACACTGACCACATTGTTAAGCAAAAGAAATTAAAAAAGATTCCTTCTAAAAACAATTGTTTTGCCAATGACCACTTATCCATGGAAGATGCTTATGATCAAGAGATTCCGATTGATATAAAATCTAAAACTGAACCAGAAAATGACGGAATTATAGACTACCAACTAAGTCCCAGTAAAATGTATAAAAAATATTTTCAATTAAATTTATCTAATAAAACAATGAATGGAAACTTATTGGTTTCTCAATCAATTGAAGATAAAGTTCAAGAACATTGCTATGAACAGTTAGTTATACAAATGATTGATGATCCGTTATTATTTTCAGATAATAAAATGTCCATCATTAACAACCAAAGAGAAAAAGGTAGAGTGCGCAAAATTTCGAGAGATTCATTAAAACGTGATTTAACTAATGATAATTTGGCTGAAAATTCCTATAAGAACTGCATCGAACAGATAACTAAAGGCGTTACAAATGAAGTATTATTTACAGAGTACGACATATCGACATTTGTTGAGAGAATCATAAATAGCAGGAGAAGTGAACGAAACAGTGACCAGGATAATAAAACCACCCTCTCACCAAAAAAATTGAACAGCTTTGACTTGGCATGTATAACTGAAGAAAGTCAATTACATACATCTTTCGATGTATCGGATCAAGAATGTTTTGTTTTGAATATTCCAATCTTTAGCGAGTTTGAATCCGTCAACGTGGTAGATAAGGGGAATTATTTCAGTGAATTGCCTACGATTGATGAAGAAGACGTGGAATATGAAAGAGGTAAATCTATATTAAAAAAAAACAAAAAGTAGAAAACAAAAACAATAGAACACAGATAGCTCGTAAATAATTAAATCGGATTCTTCTGAAATGACTGGTAGTTACGTCACCATATTTCGATAATTCCACTGTAATATAGTCCATAACATTCATCTTTCTAATTTATACGTGAAGATAAAACTCATAAAAACATTACTAAGATAGTTAACAATACAATATCTAATGTAGAAATTTGTGAAATTAAGAGTGTAAAACCAGTTTCTCTACCAATGATTCAATAACGGGTCAGTTATGTACTGCAGCTGGCATACGATCAACACATTATACAATATAGTTTTGACAGAGTTCATAAATAAAGTAATTCAGACCACAGGAAGTCCAAATATTAACTAAACAAATTGCCAATAATGTCGAGGTTGAGATCATTTCTCAGAAGAATAAACTTGATGAATTATATTCGTTTAACACGCACCCCATTAGTACTGAAGAGTCATTCAATGGTTCGAAATGTATTGCATGTAAAAAGATAATAATATATAGTTTAAAAGAAGAACATTTTAAAACAGAAATCAACGACAATGATGTTGTTATTAATTCTCAGAAATATAAAAATATATAAATTGAAATTGATTAAACTTTTCAATTGTGAAGAAAGGTCACTAAATGATTTGAAATATAATTATAGTGAAAACAACCGTGATAAACACATGAAAGATAAACAATTACAAAATGAGACCGTTGATATTTCTGGAACATATAATAATCATAAAAAATTTGACTCGTTCAAGCATCTCACCAGTTATTATTATAGTATAGATAATACTATCAAGAAACAACCCTGACATTGAAGTATAAGGGGAGAATATTCAGATTAATGATACATTTGAAATCGGACCATTTAAATCTGCCATTAATAGCAATGTACCAATAACACTAGAGACGTGGAAAATATTTGATTGTGACAAAAACGACATTATACCCATGCTAAAGATCAGCTAATTTAAAATAGATAAATATAGTATTACCATATTTCTCAGTAAAATAAACTGGACTGATTAAACTCAATTATACAGAAAAATTCTTTTATGTCGAATGTATCTGAAAGTTATACATGTTTCTAACTTCATTTAGATCTTTTAGCTAAAATTATTTTCGACAAAATTGTAATATATTCCTCTCACATTATATTGTCATTACGTTACACCGATTAATTCTTTTATTCATTATAAATAAGTTTTTGATATGATTTCTAATTTAAATTAATTAATTTTGGTAAATATTTTTCGAAATAGTGAAATTCAAAACCGTGTGGGGAAAATTTATGACCAATTTTACGAAATCTGACAGATGCACTGTGTTACTAAATATGACAAATTATACGAATTCTGACAACTCACTTTAGGGATGTTTTATGACATATAATACGAATAATGACAAGAGAAATTGGTGTTGTTTTTTTACGAATTCTGACAGAATTTTCGAGTAAGTGTTTTATGACCAATTTTCCGAATTCTGACAAAAGTGAATCCTAACCATTTTTACTATAAAATCTGATTGTACTTTACTATTCTAATATCTCAGCAATTATTACTATAAAATCTGGTAGTATTTTACTATTCTAATTTCTCAGAAATTATTACTATAAAATCTGGTTGTATTTTACTATTCTAATCTAAATGTATATATTCATTAAACCAAATTAAACCAAAATATATTTTATACATACATACATACATTAATTTATATAAAATTTATAACTTATGATTCACGCAATTTTTATTTTATTACAACTTGCTGTCAAACGAAATCTATAACTTAAATTTAACATTACTTTTATCATTTAGGTATATTGCAAAGTTGATCATAGATTTAAAATATGAACTACTACAAATTATACTGAACCAACTATGTACATTATACTACAAGTTTCAAAAAAATTATTCTTAACATTTATAAATTTATAAATATGATAAAAATATTCATAAGTGCAAAATAATTTCAAAATAAAAATTGCCTTTTTTTAAATATACTATATATTATGAGCAAATTGCTAAAACATTATTCACTATAAATAAATAAGAAAAATATAGTTTATTTATTAACAGGATAAAAATAAGTTTATTATATATATATATATATGTATTTTTTATAGGCCTATATATGATAAACAACTAATTAAAAAATGTAAGTTTGAATATTTCAAGAGGAATTCTAGAACAGAGGACTAATTCTAACAGTATACAAGTATACCCGAAAACGTTTTTCATACTATTTATCATTAACATATATTCGAATACTATACACATACCACACATATTTAGAGCACTGCATTAACAACAACAATAAATGCTCCAAGAAAATAGTATATTTTATAATAAAAAAATACAAAGATTATTTCTAATTCATAAATCATAATATAAATTTTATTTTGATATAAATTGACATGAAAAAATGTATTAATATGTGCATAAATCTGTGTTATTTTTATCAATGTTATACTGCAAAACTATAAATGTTAAAATAATATAAATGCATAATGTTAATTATGGTAACACAATAATAAACACTATATATAAAATAGGAAATGCTCTATGTAGCCTATGATAGTGCAAGCAAAGAAATGTTTTATGTACTGTACATATGATGATATTAATATAGCTACACATGTAAGTATGTTTAATAAACATATATTAATTAGTGAGCTAGTTCGGAAACAAACTATTTATTATTTGAAAATAATGAATTATATCATAATTAATTATATGAATTAAATTGATATAAAATAATACTTTTACAAAGAATTTAGTAACATTTATAAAAGATTTATCTATTATTATATTATGATTTGATTTTTCCTATTGATGATATATTATTCTTTTATAATAAATGTTTAATGAATCAGGAAAATATATACAGGCAAGCAATTAATTGTCGTTCTTTATATGCCGATAGAGTTAGTCGCGACCTTTTTGCCAAAGGTGATGTGGAAGATATAATATCGTTGTATTGGCCTTTGCCACCGATTAGCTTAGGCTGTGTGTGCGCGCTTGGTACTCCGCGACGTGACTGCTGTGCGCCAAGCGTTGTGAGACAGTCCTGTCTTCTTCGGAGAGAAAGTGACTCGTGAGACTAGAAATAAATGTTAGACAGACGAAATTCTGTTTTAATATTGAGTCGGGCCAATCAAGAATGACTAAGTTTGTTGAAAAGTAACTTCCTTATAAATCAGTAATAAAAGAAATAACATGACGTGATTTTTGATA
>JAUZND010002169.1:0-13028 GCA_034780555.1 Coelogynopora nodosa
AAATATAATTCTTGGATTAATAAAACGAAATTTTGAAGACTAATAGATATTTGGAAATAAAAAAACTAAATTTTTTTATGGACAACCTATATATGTAAAAAGGGGGTGATCTAAGGCCTCCCAGCCTCAGCCCCTGCTAAAGGATAGGAAATTTCACCTTACACTGATGAATCAAACTTTTTTTATTAATTTAAAGGTAAACCTTAATTTTTTAATTTATTTAAAATAATATGGTAGGGTTGGAAATGGTTATTAATATATATATTTATGAAAATTTTGATACACCATATACATACAAGTTAACATAATATTTAATTGTGAGATATTAATTACATTTCTTACACTCATTGAATATGTTACTTTATGATCCTAAAGATATATATCAGCAACTGTATATTTTTAGAACAATTATATATTTAATTTTTATGTACATTTGATTAAAGACTTATATTTTTATAAGTTTATCCATTTTCATATACAATATTAAAAATGTCTAATATATTATAAAATGGTTTACAATAAAGATAGCATTTAAATTGAAACCTGTACTTTAATAGATTTCATTAGTATTATAATAAAAAGTTTCAATTTTCATACTATCTAAAGAAATTTCAATGGGTACATTTATTAATCAATTTATTTCAGATATAATTTATATATTTTTCTTAAAATCAAACTTATAAACATTATTTTAGAAAATATAATTATAAGCTTATTTGTAACTGTCATTAAACCAACTTAATATATGTTTATGAACTGTTATTTACAATAAGATTATTATCTGTAACTATCATTAACTTTTCTTATTGAACAATTCCGACCTATTATTATACATAATAATTAATTCATAAATAAATTAATAATTTAAAATATATTTTCTTGTGTATATTATTTTTATTGTTTTTGTATAGAGTGAAAACCATCCCATTCCTGGTAGTATCACAAAAATTATTAAATATGAATAAGGTATTTTTATTTAGTATTTTCTTATTTCTAAAATTTATAAAACAACATAATTTTTTTGATTAAAAACAACCTGTTATTGTAACTAAAGGAAAAGTTAACATAACTAAATTTTAAAATGATATGTATGGCATTAATTATTTTATAAAAATGTAAAAAAAGTAATGTATGTTTTGTAATAATTTGTATAAGATTTTTAATTCAATTATATACTTCATAAAAATACTTTAATAATACTTAATTAGTAATCAAATTATATTTTGTTGTAAGACTTTGGTATTATATAATATATATTGTACTTAATGTTTTTATTTATTTAATCATGTAGATATTCTCAAATATGCTCAGAAAGAGGATGTCGAAATTTTCCATGGTTACCACATATGCATAACAGTTATGAACACTGAATAAAGAGAAAATAGAGAAGATTAATGATTTTAAAGTGTGGTTCTACAGAAAAATATTTATGGTATCTTTTAAAGATATGAAAACTAATAACAAAAGTTCTAATAATAGTGGAAGAGGACAGGTCGCTATTGAAAAAAATGATGGAAAAGAAGATTTTGGATATTTCATAAGAGAAAATGGGAAGCAAACACAATGGCAAACAAGACTGAGAATGAAAAAGTAAAACATGGTCAAAGAAAAAAATAATAAAATGGATAAAAATCAACTTCTAAGAAGCTGTCCTGGCAGTGCAGGATGGAAAGGTGTGGCAATATGACATGTATTCTACCTATTGGGAAGAAGATGACATCCAAGGCTAAATAATTATTTTTGTTATCATAATAAATAGTAAACATATCTAAAATATATTAGTGACAATAATATAATAACTTCAATCAATTTGAAACCTTTTTTTCTGAAGGACTATGTTGTTAATCCTATTATATATTGTCAGTATTAAGGAAATCATTATCCATGACTATTTTCTATTGTTAAATATAAATTGAATTTATTAATTCAACAATCATATATATATATATTTAAAAGGTCAATGATTCATATTAAGCCTGGAAACTGGCACATTTACAATCAGCATGTACAAACTAACATAAAATATTAAGTTTCATATTTTTACCCACCCATTAAAGTCATCTCTTCCTTAAATCTTGTCTAGTCAGATGACATTTATTTAACATTTTATGATGCTGTAAATTGTTTGTTTTATTCATGATATAGATATTTGTATACATACTATGATGCTTATACCATAATACCACCAATATAAAGCTACTATTGTGTTATAACATTTTTGTAGACATATGATTTGAGTTTTTGTCCAGCTATTCTAGGTTTTATAAGTATATAACATGTTGAACAATTATTTAAGTTATATTTGCATTGGTATTTAAATATATTTCCTATTATGCAGAACTATGAAGGCCTTGCCTGAGTGATGATTTTTATGATGCATATATATATATATAGAAAACGTTTATAATTATATGTATTATATAAACTATTGTATAATTGATTAATTTATCATATTTTAGTTTGTAGGACATTAAATATATATTTATCAATAGAAAGAAATAATTTATACCTTCAATTACATATCTGGAGTTGTTATATTTTCTATTGTTAATCTATTCTTTTAAAATGTAGAATGTATATGTATGTTTTGTTATTACTTCTATATATATTTTTATTTTATTTCATGTCATGTGAAAGTTAATATTAAAATAAGGTGTGTGTTATTTAGACTTTTATTTCAACACTATCAATATGTTTTTAAAAATTAGCCCATCATAATAATCAATATGGTGAAAACAAATTAATTAAAGCACCTGGTTCATATATAAAAATCTGAATTCCTAGAAGTTTTATTATTTCATTTTTAAAATTAGTATTTTTACTTAACTGTATATATGGTTATTATGTCAGTATTCAAATTAGTCATAGAATTAACTTTATTAAATTTATCAATACTTTATATTAGGAAATGGTTGGATTTCTAAATATAATACGAGTTTTTCTTAGTTTTATTTGTTATAAAACTAACACTGTTTATTGTTTCAACTTAATAGATATATAATCTAATGCTGAGTTATTCTGTCTATTCAATTTGAAGAATCATTATTAATTTATATTTCACTACCAATTAGTTGTAGATAGGAACAGGATTATTTCTATTTATATCTATTTCACTTGTCTCAAAATAACAACACATTTTATACATTTTCAAAATAATAACAACTTAAATACTATTTTTGTTAGATATAATACTACGGTATTATGTGAACCTACTTATATTTAATATTTTGGTTTCATTTAATTTTTTTATTGAAAATTGTTTGTTGTTTTTGTTTTTTACACATATTTAAATTATTCCAAAAACATTTTCAAATTGGTGTCATATTGTCTGTATACAATTGAATGCATTGCTTCATGATACTTATTGTTGCAAAGTGAGTGTTTAACTTCAGTTATAAAAGCCAGACTTTTGTAAAACATGCTCATATGAATATATTATAATTTTATTAATTTGTCAAATGATATATTTTATTTAGTTTTTTTCGCATGCCCTACTCACTAAAATCACTCAATACACTCCCGCCTAATCATTTTCAATTTATACGATTTAAGGACACTCGTCTGACAAAAATAGTGGAATTATTTTTTTAAGGGAACTGATCAATTATAAACCGATACGAACTAGACCTGTCTATATTTGCATATTTTCTGCACACATATATATTTAACTTTGGTTTGAAACAATATTTTTATTTAAATTTTAAAGTAACCTTTACTAGTAATCAATTTGCATTTGTATACTAATTTTACTATTATATAGAGTTTATCTCTTCTGAAACTAATTGTTAAGAGGACACCCATTTTCAGAAGCCGCTCTTTACTATTTTAACAACAATTATGTATACTATTTTTATCAGTACAGAATGACCGACATTGGTTATCAGGAACCCTGGAGTCCCAATATTGATCCTGCTGCGAATCCGCCACTGGAAGATGACTGGGAGAGTGGCGATAGTTGTGCAAAGCTTTACGAAAGATCTAGAATAAAAGCATTAGCAGGTAATTAGTTAGAAAACTTATTAATGGGAACAATACTTAGCACACATAAACCATAGAAGATCAATTAATGAGTGTTTCACTGATTCACTGATGATTTTTTAAATGAAAATAATTTTTTTTATTAAATCCATTTGCTGTAAATAAAATGAGAAGGCCCTATCTTTGAAATTGGTTAATAAATTACAATTTCAACGTGATAACACATTTAATTATGCTTTGTAGAAACGACATAACACATTAAAAAAAATGATATTTGTATTGGATTGCATAATAAAGTACCATTGAAACGTATGAAGCATAATGTAATCAAACCATTTTTTTAATTTAATACAGATATTAAGAACTATTTTCAAACTCAAACTATACGAATTTGTACATCTTTTGTGCTTGTTTGTATTTTACTTATATGTGGCAACTTCTTATAAGAAGTTGCAACAAATCGAAATGATATTCGTTGAAAAATTATATGTTTATAAAAAGATGTACAATTAATTAATTTGACTCCTCATGGGCCAACAAAAAGTACTTAGGACTTAAAATATTTCCTCTAAATCGTTATAGTAAGCATTACATTACAAAGAGACATTCAGACATTCAGAGCAACAGACGCAATTGCGCAAGCCAACATTATAAATCCGTGAGAACATATCTGAAATGTGTTGTACTAACGTATTATATAAAAAATTATCTTATTCAAAGAATGTTTACATAACTGACGCATATGTTTCTTTAAGTAAAATAATGGTGTATTTTTATATATAAAATTTAAAAACATATATTTACTCCTTAGTAAGCTCTTTCAAGCGTTTAATTCATAGTCTTTACAGTTTTTTTATTGTGTAAATAAAAAATATTTGAATTTATTAATATATATTATAAATAATGTTAAAATATTCCAATTTAGGATTATTATTAATATAAACAATACATATAAATTACATATATTATTAAAAAATATAAATATTATAATATAATTTGAAATTGAACTATTTTATGTAAATTGCACCAGCAGCGCGCAATTATTTGACAAGAATTTATTACAATTATGATTTTTAGTCACTATTATGACATATAATTATATATTACAAAGATTATATTTTATTACAAGTGAGTGTTGTATTGGATCGCTATTTGTCTTGCTATGACTGCTCAAAAAGTTTCACTGAGGATAATGTTTTGTTTGCTAAAATATGAACTCTTCCATCTTATGCCAACATTTAAATTAAATGTTTACATTTCAGTTGAACCATAAATTGGCAGTGGTTTATACAAAACTGTTAGTTGACTTAGGCAAATTAACTGGAGCTCATTTTATATAAAAGAAACACGTTTTATTTTAAAGAAAAAGATTGCCGGGCAATTTTTTTAAGCAATTAATAATTCTGGGATAAATTTTGCTTGAACATCGGTTACTAATTTTACCTTCTGCGATAATGTTTAGAGGGTTATCTTCGCTGTTTTGTGTACTGTTTTGTAATTTTTAATTAAGCTTTTTGCATATTTTTTTAAGACTGAAATGTTTTGAAACATTACTGAATTTCAATTAGCAATTATTTATAATTTTTATACATTGTGTTAACGTTAAATTTATTTTAAATTTTGTTGTTTAAAAAACTTAAATCGTTTTACTGAAAAGTAGCCAAAATATAATACATTAGTTTTGAAAAATAACTGTTGTTTTAATTTAATATTTTGTTTTGGAATCATTAGTATACATTTTAAATATTTATGATTGAATTTTGCCCAATTGTTTCAGTTATTTGATATAGATTTCATTGATGCAATAGCACTAATTTTCAACAACTATTCTGCTGGAAATAAGTTTCAATTCTGATTTAATTGGGAATAAAAGGTTATTGAACTTATGTTTATAGTGTTATGTAACCATCATTCTATGCCGATTGGTCATACCGAATGTTTACGTGTTATCCACCTTATTGTTCTGCTCTGCTAATGCTATTCTAGTAGCAATACTAATACACTAAAAATTGGTTACAGCTAGGATGTCAATATATTCATTGGAAGCCAAGGTGACTCAACTGACTTGGATGTGAAAAACGAACACACGTTCTGTATCAGAATCAATTAACAAAAGTGTATAAATATGTGTTGGTAGCTTGACTCTGTAGAGTTATACGGCTGCAGAAATTATATTTTAGTGAAATTGATGTACTTCATTATTTCTCACTGACATTCGAAAGGTCCAAAAATATACTGCTAGTTATAGTCAATTATTGTAAAAACAATAAGTCGTTTGAAAATTGGTCTAATTTTTATCAAAACCCTCCCAATGCAATTTTATTATTTTGGATCACTTGTTTAATTTACTTCTGACATGTTTTTAATTCTAAAATATTTATAAATCTTAAATCATTTATTTATTAAATTAAATAACCTACAGTTTGTGTTCTCGTGTATAATCTCACCAAATCAATTAGCCTCTACTTTCTTATTTATCTCTCAGACGAACGTGAGGCAGTACAGAAGAAGACTTTTAGAAAATGGGTCAACTCTCATTTGAGCAAAGTCAACTGTTACATCGAGGATCTCTTTCTTGACCTTGGCGATGGAAAAATGTTGCTTAAACTTCTAGAATTGCTTTCCGGAGAACGACTGGTGCGTTGTAATTGTTAATGAGTAATAGACTACCGTTTTAAAGGCCAGGGAGTGTTAAGAAATGGCGATAATGGAAATAAAGAATTAAGGGGGGGGGGAGGGAGGTGTTTTCTGGAAAAAAAACGTAAAATGAATAAGTTAATATGGTTCTATGGATATTTTAATTTACATTATTTTCAAATTATTTGGATTGAATACAAATTGAAAATGCATTATGCAAGAAATTATTGCAATAGTCACAGAATTAACAAAATATATTAATTTAATATCTATAAAGTTACATCTGTTTCATCCATCTTAATCATTTTGTTTCTTTAGCCAAAACCTACGCGTGGTATGATGCGTATCCATTGCCTTGAAAACGTCGACAAATCGCTCAATTTTTTAAGTGAACAACGTGTCCACCTAGAGAATATGGGCGCGCATGACATTGTGGATGGAAATACGAGGCTCACACTTGGTCTTATCTGGACTATAATACTCCGATTTCAAGTCAGTTGATATATTTTTGTAACATCGTTTTTCAAATATGTTTTTTACTAATATAATAAGACTATTTTGCAACATTTTTAAACTATTATTTCCACGACAGATTCAGGATATTCGAGTAGAAGAGGTAGACACCTCGGAAACAAAACAAGCCAAGGACGCCCTGCTTCTCTGGTGTCAAATGAAAACGGCGGGATATCCCAACGTGAACATTCGCAACTTTACGACATCATGGCGCGATGGTCTCGCCTTCAATGCCATAATTCACAAACACTGTCCGGAGCTTGTCGACTATGCTCGTATGTCAAGGGCGGCACCATCGGAAAACCTGGAGCATGCTTTTCGAATAGCTGAGCACCTTGGTTTGAGTCGGTTGTTGGATGTGGAGGACATTGATGTTGAACAACCTGATGAGAAATCGATAATAACTTATGTGGTTACTTTTTACCACCTCTTCTCCAAGCTCAAGGCGGACACGGTGCATTCAAAGCGAATCGGCAAGGTGGTTAATCAAGCCTTGGAGACGGAGAGTATGATGGAGTACTACGAAAAGTTGACTTCCGATCTGCTTAAATGGATCGAGGAAACTATTCTACTGCTTAATGACAGAACTTTTGCGAATTCACTGTCTGGGGTGCAACAGCAACTGGCGGCATTTAACACCTACCGCACTGTGGGCAAACCAAGTAAGTTTACTGAGAAGGGCAATCTCGAAGTGGTGCTCTTTACTATTCAGAGTAAGATGCGTGCTAATAATCAGGCTCCATATACACCGCGTGAAGGCCGACTCATTTCTGACATAAATAGAGCCTGGGGTCAGCTGGAGACAGCAGAACATGCGCGAGAACTGGCTCTCCGAGATGAGCTTATTCGTCAAGAAAAGTTAGAACAATTGGCGTCAAGATTCGATCGCAAGGCTGGAATGCGTGAAGCCTGGCTATCGGAGAATCAGCGTTTGGTGGCACAGGACAACTTTGGCACCGACTTACCAGCAATTGAAGCTGCCACTAAGAAACACGAGGCTATTGAGACAGACATTTTGGCCTACGAGGAACGAGTCAATGCCGTATTGTTGGTAGCTAAAGAATTGGAGAAAGAGGGCTACCACGACGTGCAAAGAATTGAAGTTCGAGAGGCTAATGTTCTTCAACTTTGGGATGTATTGCTAGGATTGTTACGAAGTCGTCGTGCGCGTCTAGAAATGACATTGCAATTGTATCATGTCTTCCAGGAGATGGTTTATATTTTAGACTGGATTGAAGAAATCAAACTGCGCTTACGATCCAACGATTTTGGTAAACATTTGATGGGAGTTGAAGACTTACTTCAGAAACACGGACTTCTGGAAGCGGATATCCGAGTTCTTGGTGAGCGCATGAGTCAGGTAATCAAACAAGCCACTGCATTCTTTGATGGAGAATATCCACCAGAGTTTGGTGACTTCCGCCCAGCCCAAGCGGATGAAATTGAACGTCGTAATGCCGCCCTTCGTGAGGCGTATCAAGACCTATTGGCCTTTTCTCGTCAGCGTAGAAGTGGTTTGCTTGAGTCGCGACTGCTTTGGCAGTGGTTGTGGGAGGTTAGTGAGGAGGATCAATGGATTCGTGAGAAAACGCAACTTATGCTCAGTCCTGACCTTGGTCATGATCTCAATTCTGTCCATCGATTGTTAAACAAGCACAAGGTCATGGAAGAAGAGATCGTTAACAGAGAGACTGCTATCAAGAACGCACTCGACTCTGGTCGTAAACTGATTCGAGCCGGCAATATGGGGTCAGCTGAGATTGAGGATAGAGTGGAAAAAATGGAAACTGCTTGGGAAGAATTGCATCATCTTTCCGATGATCGCAAAGCCAAACTGAATGAATCGGTCGAATATTACCAATGTTTGGTTGATTTAGACGATATTGACTGCTGGATGAAGGAGATCCGGCATGTTATTAAGAACGTTGATGTGGGCACCAGTGAAACGTCGGTGCAGTCATTGCTGAGAAAGCACGAAGAGGCTGCCCGACAAATGACAGACTATCGTGCTGTTCTCGAAGGATTAGTGCAACAGGTTAACGAACTCAAAGAGGACGGAGTATTGGATATGGGACTCGTACGTGATAAGGTTTCTGTCATCCAGCAGAAGTTCAAAGATTTGGAGGAGTTGGCCGATCTCAGACAGCAGAAGTTGAGTGATGCTCTTGCCATGTACAGAGTAAGTTATGTTAATGTTTACCTTTTTATAAGATACATATATTATATTTTTAAGGATAAAACAAAAAAATTGCTTTTCTGAAAGCAAATAAGTAGAAATAATTAAAATTAAAAGTATGCGACAAAATTAAGTGGCAAATTGAGGGTAATATCATTTTCTTTGATTAAATATTATCATAAAAAATAATTTCGTATAATTATAAAAATACTACATAATATTTATACAATATGTTTTATACAATATGTATATATATATTTATATGTACTTTTATATTAATCTATTTAAAGTGTTGGTATTCATTTTATGCAGTTTCCTGTGTTAAGGGTCCTTCTTTTTTCTAATTAATAAATACATTTTCACTATTAATTTTTGATGAATTTTTCCCTGTATGAATTTTTCCCTGTATGAATTTTTCACACAGCTTTAGTTAGTGTTGAGCTGTTCATACTGTTACCATTTCATTACTTTTTTCAATAAATAATTATATTACCGTATAGTTAAGTATTATATTATAAATGTTATAAGTGGTATAAGTTTCGTTATTCTACTTTATTTGCGTGTCTAGTACTACCGATTCAAATTCCTTAATCTAACCTGATTCCTTATCCATGATTAGTACAAAACTGTTTAGTACAGGCATGTCGAACGATACCTAAAAGATTTAGAAATAAATTCGAGTCAATAAATTCGAGTTTGTATTTTACAAATTTCACTCTTCACAACTACGAAATCGGATCGGAACGATCAACTACGATCGGAAAACTCAAAGATGTGTGAGAAAGAGAGAGCTTGTTTATTAAACAGAACAACTTTCCTCTCATGCCAGGTATTCTCCGAAGCGGAGACTGTGCGCACCTGGATCAACGAACGCGAGAAACTCCTCTTTACTCTCGTGCCGGGCGAGGAGATCGAAGAACTCGAGGTGATCCGACACCGCTTCGACGGCTTCGAAAAGGAGATGTCCAACAATGCGGAACGTGTCGCCACCGTCAACATCCTCGCCGAGCGACTCATCTCCGTGGAGCATCCGGAGACGTCACAGATACTGACAAAGCAGGATGACTTGAACAAGACCTGGAATTCGTTGGCAGATTTGGTGGAGGAGAGAAGGACACAACTCCAGTCGTCGTATCGGTACAATCAGTATCTGATCGAGTGCAAGCAGACCGCGGAGTGGATTCGGGAGAAGGCGCGACTGGTGGAGTCCACGGATGAGTTGGGTAGGTGTGTTGTGTTGTGGTATGGTGTGGGATAATTATAATAGAAGTTATTATAATAGGTATGGCGATGCGTTTGGATTCTAATCACTACATGTTTTCTAATACATACTGTTAATTATGACCAAAACATCTGACCTGTGTGATAACAAACACATATAAAGCAAAATAATAGTGCAATATACATTTGTAAATACTATCGTATAACAAGTTATAATGTTGTTTTTAGAAAAATCGAAGTTACAATAATTATATCTTTTAGATATAATCGTAGACTAACTACACCAAAGGTTAATGGTTATATTGACTATGAATAGTTTTTTATTGATCACGAAGGTGAATGGTGTTATAATGTTGTGCTATGCCATTTTACTACAAAATAATATATACATATTGTTTACCAGTCAAAGGCAATGGGAAATGGTTCAATTAAGTTTATCAATAATTATTTTATTTCGGATACTTAATGAATCCATAGTTGATAAAAATAGAGTTGAATATTTAACCATACAAAATATTGCAACTAAACTGGTGTTTTTATGTAAAGTCTTGCAAATAATTAATTATAACTTCTAATTATTAAAATAGTGGGTTCTGTTATATGTATGCCAGCCCTTCTTTTATTACACATGTTTCATTAGTTTGCTGTTTTAGATAAAGTCTTAATAATTCTGTATAATGTCGATATGAATGTTACGGTTACACCTTATATAACGATTAATAAGATGTCAAATGGAGTTTAGACTATTTTAAAGATTTTGTACAAAGGCATAAAATTCCCCTTATATTGATCAACTTATTGTTCGTTAAACTCATTGTTGAGAAATTATAGGATGTTTTTTGCGGTAAATATAAAATTAGTACCTAAATATTTTAGTTTTTGAATATCGGCCTTAGCGATCAGTCTGATTATAATTATAACTGCTCGTGGCCTCTGATATGACTCCTCGCCACCGATTCAGATTCAGCGTGACCACATTGAGCTGTTAGAAGCTCATCTCTGTCATTCGTTTGACACCGTATATCCAGGTCATTTGCGGTCGACCTATGCCGCCGCGACTGTCCACCTTCCCATCCACCATAGTCTTTCCAAGACTGTCTGATCCCTTCTTTTGATGTGGCCGTAATATCACAGCCTTCGGGCATTAATTTTCGACACCAAGATCTCGGTGTTGTTTACTTTTGTCCTTACGTCGACGTTTGTGACCCGATCTCGCCAGCCGATCAGCAACATACGACGCCAAAACCAAGAGTTCGAAGCTGTCTATACGGCTAGCTTCCAGCTTTCTGAGCCATAAAGCGCAATACTGAAGACCAACGAGTTCATGAGACGCATTTTCGTGCATATATTTTGTGTAGCAGAGTTAATTTAATAGAATTAAAATTAAAATAACCGGTAATCTAGAATTAAAACCATGTAAAAAATAATTGACACTTCTCCCTAGGCGACGACCTCTCCGGAATCATGCAGCTGCAGCGGCGCATGGGCGGTCTCCAGCGCGACATGGATGCGATAAAGGCGAAGCTGGAGCGGCTGGACTCGGAGAGTTCGGACCTGCAGGAGGAGCGGCCCGAGGAGGCGAACATAGTTGCCGAGGAGAAGAAGCAGCTGGTCGAGCTGTGGGAGGAGCTGACTGACATGCTCAAGGAGCGGCATGACCGGCTCACTGAGTCCTCGGAGCTTCAAGTCTTTCTCCAGTTGCGTCTGTATTCGTCTCGTGTGCTTTCAGGGTGGGATGGGGGGAGAGGGGACGTTTGCACATGACGTCACCCTTGCCCTACCATGCCGAATAATTAAAATACTATCGAGTCTTACAATTGTGATATTGTCAAATTTTTATTAGTAGTAGTAAAATGGCTGGGAATTGTAAGTTCATAACAAGTCTTCAATTGTAGTCACTGTGTTAAATGAATTTAACTGTGTACGATAATTGAACTATGAATACAAAATACCTTCATGACTGTCATCTCAATTCATTTTTTGAAAAGTAATCCATTGACTGTGCCTATTGTTTCAGCACAATATATTAAAGTTACCGTTAGTTTTGTATAATACAATAATATCTGGTGCTATTATTTGTTTGAAAAATATCTGATTATATGTATTAGTCTAAATATCTAAAATATCTTAAATATCTAAAAAAAACTAGTCTAAATATCTACAAAAAAATTATATAAGATTTTTTGTAAAAACTTTCCTTCGCAGTCAATAGCAACTTTTTCTGTATCTATCACCATTATTTACAATTAGAAGCTGAAAGCTGAAGGCAACAAAATGTTCGCACGTAAATGTTTTAGACAACGTAATGTGATAGTATACAGTACTTTTACTTTTTCAAACTGTAAATAATTTCACCTATGTTATACACCTGCCCCGATGTGGGGATTGAATTCTCAATTTGAAATTATTCTTAGACTTTAGTTTATTCTTAGTTTGACATTTGACGATTAACATCCCCCCACCCTACTGCAGGATCTAGACCACATCAACCTCTGGCTGAGCC
>JAUZND010002170.1:0-13027 GCA_034780555.1 Coelogynopora nodosa
AATAATAAATGGCATTCTATATTAATTTTCATGTGTGCTTCAATTATTCAAATTAAAGAAATTTGTTTATGAATTAATAATTTGGTGAAAGTTCCCTTATATGACCAATCAGACTTAATTAAGACAATATAGAACTAATCAGACAATGTAAGAGATCATTTAAAATATTTTAATTTTTTTATTTATGAGTCTTTTTATTTATTACTTGTGCAAAACTACATATTAAAAAATAACATTTAAAATATTATTCAAATTGTACGTTTAAGTACAAGGTATAGAAGGTATTTAGAAGGTATTAAAGGTATTAATAACAATTTCAAACACAAACATTGTTTTATACACATTAAAGATGCATCTCGACATCTATTCGTGTTTGACATACTCGATAATCAAAGACACTCAACAGCAACACACTGTCCATTGATTAGGCCATAGTTTATGTTGCAGACACATTTAAATGTACCGGGAAAATGAACGCATTCAGAATGTAAGGGACATGTTGCAGAAATTAGGCATTCGTCAATATCTAGGTGAGGAAGGAAAGAGAACTTTTATTTGTTCGGTTTAATTATATATCAAAACTACTATCATCTATTTTACCTTTTAAAGCATTGATTTAGTTTAAGTAAAAATGTTGACTTAATTTAAATCTTTATCATAGCGAATTATTCTACGCAGTTTTTAAAAGTTTATTGCAAGGATATCACCATGCCAAACAACCTGAAATATCCGATCTATTTTTGCGCAATGTTTAAGTTTAATAATTAAAATTAAGATGCTCCGCGGCCCTATAATTAGTATTTACGCAGATTTTCCCTGTTAAGCAGCTGTGGGTTCTAGCCTGACATTCATCGATATTTGACAGAGGAAACAAGATATCAATTTGTAATTAATGTGAAAATTATCAAAACATTGTGATGGACTACTACAATAATTGCTGCTGTCCTAGTTTGTGCTATATTAGTATTAATTAGTGTTAATGTCAAATAAATAATTGTTAAATGTTACGTAACGTTTAATATAAGTGTTAAGAATCATAAATTGTTAATAGTGAATAATATAACCAGATAACAGTTTCATTCAATAAAACTAATTATATCTGTATAGACAAAGTATAATATAATGTATTACTTATAATGTACATTATAATGTATACTTTTATAATACTTTTAAATTACAACATAAACCTAGTAAAAATATATCCCGATCACTTTAAAATTGTAAAACTTAGAGTTCACAACTATTATGAATATAATTATTAAAAATTATCACATTATTTATTGTTCAATTTTTTTGCCGTAAACATGTATAGCCTACATTTATGTCGGCATTATTCATATTTTTCTTTTTACACTACAGCATTTAGTTAATCGTTATCGTCAGCAATGTTCTACCCAACTCGTTTTTGATTATTTTTCAAAAAACGTAAAATGACTATTTTGGAGAAAATTTATTTTCTATTCCTTGTAAAATACATAGTTTTTTGTGGGTTGAAAAAAGAACGTATACTATGTATTTTATTGTAAAATAATACTCTTTAATATGATTACTTCGAAAAATAAAAAAAATTGCATTACAATTAGTATCGCTATTTCCTGCCAGTTAAATGATTATTTAACGACTAGTGAAATACAGAATAGTCAAATAAACATTTCGTTTATTATTTAAATAATTATGTTTTGTTTTGTTTTGTTTTATACAGATAGTTTTATCCAGTTTCTGTTTAGTTATTGAATGGCTGTTATTTTTACAATATACCGTTACTAATAGCAAACAGCATGTTATTAGTAACTTAGTTACCAAACACTACCTTGACAATGCGAGGCATTGGCACTGGACACCATATGGCACTCATCGCGATCTGTTGTCGATGTAAAAAGCACGAATTTTTTACAACAGAAACATTTAATCCTAGTAGTTGTTCCAAAATATTTCCTAAACCGGAAAATAACAAGAAAAAGTAATTGCTAGGTTTTATTCATACGGCCCAATATAACAAAGTCAAAGGTTTTTGGTATTAGCTGATATTGTTATTATTGATATTGTAACGGGTATGGGGAACATGAGTTTATCTGACCGGCATACGTTTATCTTCAGCATGAAATGTTTTTCAGTCTAAAACTTGCCATACATAAAATTATTTTGTAATACACTGACTTATGAGCTGTTTCAACCATACCTGAAGAAAATATAATATATTCATATTGTATTTAAGACATATTTTAAAATTAGTTTTTAAAGATTTTTGTATTTGTTATACTTTGTGTACTAACCTGAATATCGGGAACGCTTTAAAAATTAAAATGAAGAAAGCGGGTGATTCTAGCAAATTATACTAACGAAATCAAATATATTACTAATATTAAAACAAGTAGCATGAGCGATTTTATTATTAAATTATTTATGAAATTAATATTATATTAAATTGACATTAATTTTGTTAGAAATTTTTATCTTGCCATCATAAATATTTAAAAACAAACCTGTAAAAACAAACGTAATCATAAATTATAACACGCTTAGTTAAATATATAATATTTTTCTTATTCAATGCCTAGGCTAAAATATACAACATTATATATGTAGAAAGTGTACATAATTAATAATTGTTATTCATACATATAATTCGATCATGTTAGTCGTTTACAGTAGATACTTTTAATAAAGCAATCCTAAACGGATCCATGAATATATTTACTGGGGAGGCGGACTATAGTACATACAAGGAAGCTCAAAGTTGTCATAAAAGTGTCCTACTTATCTAATAAGGTGTTGAGGCGTAATTGTACTATTTAATAGAGATGGGGTCTATTTGAGTGATATTAGAAGGGCGCTTCTGTTATCTTTATCAGGTCAGTTAATATGTGTGAGAGTCTTTCCGCTGGTTTTATTTGATTTTGTGATAAGAGGTTCAAAATATGTACATACAGCTGCGCATATGCGCATCCTAAACATAGGCTATTTATTTAGAAAAATAATGTATTTATTTTCAATCAATAAAATAAGTTTTTATTTAACGATAGTATAAATAAACGTAAAGTTTTACTACGCTTTTTATGGTGAAAAATCAAATTTGATCTGATAAACTTTTCATTGTTAACAATAGTTATGAAGAATGCCTATTTAGGCAGTGCGAAAATGTCAACAACAAAAAATGTTGCCTCGCAAAGCCATTCATGACTCATCTTTCTCCCAACCGCTCTAACGTTTTGAACATATCTATCACCGCTTTCCATGGTGGAAAGTGTTTTGTTGCTAAAAATGTCTCTTTTGATAGCATATAGGCTACAACTTCCCGGCTTATTTTATAATTATAGTTTTTATTTTTTATATTTAATTTAGACAATTTCTTTTGATTATTGTAATTCACATGCAGAGCTAGTTGTTGCTTACCTTTTCAATTGAATTACGTATATTATTTGTGTTCCACGTTAAATTGATCAAACATACATTTCCAAAGATACTGTTTCTAATGGTTACCTGTGGATAATGCGCAAGTTGTTTTGTTCCCAAATTTTGACTTTTTAGTCATTTCATTTGTTCCCTATAAGGCTGTATTTATTCCGTGAATAATTTCATCAAGTTCAGTCATCAATTCAAATTAATCTGATACACTTCAATTTCTGAAAATTGAAACATATTTGGAAAATTATTTGTAATATTACTTTTTTTGTTCAGAAAGAAAACGTAAATTGTTATTTTTTATGATGCAAAAGAAATTTCTGATGAATTAATCAAATAACATTATTGAAGATGATTTATTTCGGAAAAAGTAAGTCTATACTAGATAATGTTGCAATGAAATATTTAAAAAATCGAATTATTTTGTAGTAATTTTAATCGTTATAATAACGTGTTAATTGTTTATTAATATAGAGAAATAATGTTTTTTAATGTTTAAAAATGGCTAATTCTTTGAGAGTTTACAATTTCATATTGTAATTATCGATTATAGATCTAATATTGATGTGTCACTTTGAATGAAGTGTGAAAGTATTACAATGAAATATTCAACGCAAGTACAAAAATAAATATAACTGTGTACTTATAGGAACTTTTAGCAGCATATATGGAACTTATCCTTGAGTTAAACGGATACGTTAGGCCTCCTCAGCTGGAGGTTTATGTCTTTATAGGAGATTATCTTATTGCAGGCTCATAACTGCGCCTCAATTTGGTCTGCCAATAACTCCCGTATAACTAGCCATCGCCAAATATATATTTCTTTTTGTGACAAAGACTAGAAATGCGGTGTGGTCCCAAACAAGTTGGAGCAGGCGACAGGAACTCTCAACATAAAGTTGATTCTTAAAATGATATAACATATTATTATCACTATTAACTTTTGTTGAAAACGATTAAAACACCTTAATAAAAGAGAGAGCAGTTACCGAACCGAGGTACGCTGATACTTGGGCTAAACAATTGTATAACAATATGAGGTGTAGTTGTGAGATACAGTTAGCTAAATCTATAAAAACACACAAAAAGAAGACAATTCAACAGATGAAAGTTAGTGTTTATCATGATATGTGGATGTCACAAAATTTGTTAGGTATCGAATTCCAGATTGGTCATAAATGATTGGTAAATAATGGGTTCAAATGGGTTCAAAATAATCAAAACAAAATCAAATCAATTTATAAATATAGTTCAGGTGATTAGTGTGGTATTTTAGAATAACAAATACTACCTAAATATTGTTGTACTTTTCAATACATTTAATATCATGGATACGACTATGTGACCAAACATGGGGGCAGTAATTTCGAGTAATTTGCAGATTAATATATATGTATCATATTAAGTATCGAGTGAATGGAGTAAACATTTATTAGAGTGAGGTAAAAAGACTCTTTTTGAAATAATTAAGAAATGTTTATAAAAATTTGAGATTGCTAGAAAGGATTATTCCTAAATCGTGTATATAGTGGAGTTGAAATCAACAGCTATATCATCAAGGTAACTTACCAGTAGAAAATATATAGCCCATCATAAAATTCCTGAAGTTTTCAGGTATCTGTCTAATTATTAAAATTTTTTAACGAGGTTTAAAGTTCAAATGAATCATTAGGGTGACCGAGAGGTGTCAAAATGATAAAAACATGTTTTTATATTTATACACCTCTCAGCCAACATATGCATAACATCGGTATATTTTTATCGTCAGCGAAAATGTTCATCTTGCATTTGGAAGCGCAGCAAGTTGTGATGTCATTACTAATAATAATATACATAAGTCGTTCAATAACAGATCATTGGGGGACACCGCTTGATACACAGTCTGGATCATATATATAATCCTCAACACAAATACATTGCGAACGGTCAGTTAAATAATCGCGGAATCAGGTACGTAATTCTTAGGAAATAGCCATACAATAAAGTTTTTCATTAGTTAATGTAGTATATATTACGAATTATTCGACAATTTTCAGTTAGTGTCAAAAGCTTTTACAATTTCGATGGAGATATCATAAGTTCGAAGTGTGAGATTAGAAGATAAAATACAATCATTTACTACAAACAATTACATTTGGATTCCTGTAGAGCGACGAGATAAAAAGCCCAACTGATCGATAGGTCGTTGTAAGATAAAAACAACAGACTCTAATATGAATGATTCCATTAATATACAGAGTATGCTGATTATGAAAATAGGTCGATAATTAGTGGCGAGAGAAGAGTTCCATCTCTCCAGGGGCTATAGGGATTTTACCTGTGGTCATTGATCATTGGAAAGGATATCTCAGCAGATAATAAGTAGCGGGAGCAACAACATTTCGGAGGATAACCATCAAATGAACGAATGGCTTCATTGGCCAGTAACTGAAGAGCTTCCTCAGCTTTCGATTAAGAAAATACACATAGGAGAATTATGTGTCATTCTCAGCCTGTTGGGTATGTTTTGCCTTAGTTATTATTTTCTTTAATAAAAACCTTAGTACAGTGATTATTAAAATGTTGAGCTTTTTCGGGAGTATCCGAAGTGGGAGGTCAGGAGCATTTTGACGAATATACCTGAGATTGGGTTCTGTGTTTTTTGGTTTTAGATTTCACATAATTTAAAAAGCTTTGAAGAAGGTTTCAGGCCCGTCGCCAGGTCATTTAAAAGGGGGTGCCACCAATTTGAATAAGGGTCCATCAACCACCGCACAGGGGCCATATTTTTAGACAACAACACAATAACCATATATCTACTCACTTTCACGAAGTAAATGTAGAAAACAATAGCCACAGCTGATTCTCTCTAATCTGTAGTAAAACTCAGATGTCTATAACAGTATGGTAGTCGGAAGGAGGGGCCCATACATAAACCTGTAATACCCCCCCCCCCCCACCTTGAATAGAACACACTGTTGAAGAGGTAAAATTGCATTATACGAAATTTATACTCGGCATTATAACCTAGAAATTTCGATACATGACAAAAACAAATTTTGAGTGTGGGCCCCCTTTGAAAACCATTCTAAAGGATATTTCAGTGGAGTGAGATTTTTGAAGTGCACTAAAAATAGGGTCCCCAAATATGTTAAGGGTCCTCCCAAACTTTGATTAGGGGGGGGGGGGCATGATCCCACTTGGCGATGGCATAGGTTTGGATAATCAAGCAGTTATTTATGTTGCGAAATTTTGAAATCTGGAATAGTTCTGAGTTATATCGCTTGGAAATATATTTGTAAACCAGGTTTTTCCGGAGAGCCCTAATGTTACAATATCCTTTTTTTCTAATTTAAGTCATACAATTTTTTTAATATAAATTATGTAGTTATTTGTTTGGCCATTTTCTGAAAGGTTTTATTACGGGTTAAATATTAATAATCAAATGATTATTTAATTATTGTACATTAATGTACTATTATATAAAAAATATACTTTTGTAATAAATAATACAAAATTACAAATATAAAAAATATATTTTTGTAATAAATAATACAAAATTACAAATATATTCAACAGACTTTATAAACATCAAACTACCTTATTATTTCCGTATCATGGGATAACATATTATTTTAATAATTATAAACAATAAATATACAATCGTCCAGCTAGACGAGATAACACATGAAAATATAGTTAACAGAAATTATCCGTTCATAGGGAAAACTAATTCATTGTATTTGTTCATCGTTTGTATAATATTAACATTTTATTGTGTACTTTTAAGGAGTGTGAGAGTTCGCTTGTCGACTCACTCAAACTTTGTCTGCGTATACTGTATGTGCGATTGGAGCTCTATCACTGCTTTCCATTATTGTGGAATAAAGCATTTCATTGCTTATATAGGCTTTTTCTGTTGAGACACAGCTTCCCAGTTTATGTCATAATGTATTTTACTGACGGACAGTTTTATTGCGCCGATTTCCTATTGTTCTAGATGCATACTTATAATGCAATAGAGCACAATAATCTGTAACGTTTAGTCTTACAAATGAGTTAGGTATATCAATAGTCTGCGCAGTATTAAAGTCACATATTTCTAAAGAAGTGGTTTCTAATGGTAACGTAGGCTACTTGCGAACGTGTCTAGTCGTTTTGTTCCCAGGTTAGAGCGTACAATAAGCATCCTTTTTTTAATTTTGTAGATGATTTTTAAGTTGTCTCAGTTATTCCCTCAGGCAGTATTTTTTTCCAGGAATAGCTTAATAAAGTGCACACAACATTTTAATTAATATGATACACATTAATTTTGGATACTGAACCATATATACAATATATTTGGCATTATTTTAAAAATAACTTTTTTGTTCAGAAAGACAGCGAAAATTAATTTATTTTGTGATGCAAAACAACTTTCTGATGTTTTAATCAAATAACGTTGTTGAAGATGATTTATTTCAGGAAAAGTAAGTCTATACTAAATATGTTGCAGGACTTTAACGATATATCGTAATTATTTCAATCATAATAATAGTATGTTATTAGTTAATTTAAAATATTACATATTGAAATAATAAAACAAATTGTATGAAAGTAACGAAATTGTAGAGTGTATACCATCAGTTAATAACTGAATTAGACGTTTAAATGTGTCACTGAACAATAACCTATTAGAAAACTTTAAACTATTTCATCCGATAATTTATTATACATAAACCATTTTAGAATCAACTTTTACCCCATACCATACGAAAAAGTAGGGTTTTTCTGGTATATTGTAACGGAGAATTTGTCAAATACATTTATAGGTTGGCACATTTTGATATGTTTTATGAATTTATTGCTAAATATGTATTTATTACAAATTCTTTCATATTTTGTAAAGCAACTAAATTATTGGAGAAACTGAATATGGTGAAACTGAGTAGAGTGAGAATTCATTTGGCAAATGCTATCGCGATCCCTTTCATGATCATTTATTTAATTTGCTCATTGAGTTATTCTTCAATTTAGTATGTGATCATTTAATAGAGTATTTTTTGATATGGTCAACATTTATGAATCAACTGTATATATAACAATTAATAATTTTAATGTTAATAATAACTATAAAATATATACTTATATATTAAGCTATATAAAGCCAACATAAATATACTTATAATAGTGAATTTAATATTGCTACATAGGAACAGAGACTACAACTAGGTCATAACATAAAAATAAGAAACTATTTTTATTCCACAATATATACAAACAAAGCTTATTGTATTTTTGTGTATTCGTACATTGTATTGTGTCATTTAAGGTAGCTCAACATTAGTAGCTATTCTGGACATTGATACAAAAAGGTGACTTGTGTACATATGTAGAGCATTAACTGCCGCCTGACAGCGTTTCCTGTCGGCTGAATTAAAGCTTATTTGAGTGAGTTAGATGTTAGACTGTTAGTAGCTCTAACAGAACTTCTTGTCCCCTACCTGCCCAATTTTTTATAATTATTTTCTCATGAGCCAAATGTTCTACAGATATTTAAGTATACCAACATTTATTTCATAATACAGTCATTTAACGAAATACTGCCATTTTTTAGCAAAAATTTAAATATAAATTCTTAGTACCTATATTAAAATATTTTACATTTTATATATTATTTATTACATAATAATATTTCGATATTTTAATATAGTTATTACATAAGAAACACTTATCAGATGATTAATTAAATTGCCTGTTTACAATAGACATCTCAAATATAATAGTTTAAAGTCTCCAACTAATATACAAAATATTTCAAGTCAGGACCAATGCCAACAATGTCTAAAACATTATGCCACAACAAATGTTATTACAACAATTGAGACGCCACATTTTCTGCCAGATGCTAATGGAATCAATTGTTAGAGGCTGGTAGAGCCTAGCTATTCGGACAACATTTTGCATCGCCTGTTTAAGATCGCCAGTTCTATATCAGACGGATGAAATCGATAGTGCCTAACAGTCATTGGTGGCTAATTCTATATCAGGCGGATGAAAACGATAGTACCTTAAAGTCATTGGTAGCCAGTTTTTTATCAGGCGAATAAAATCGATAACGCCTAACAGTCATTGGTAGCCAATTATATATCAGGCGGATGAAACAAACTAATAATAGCTCTACAATTTTGGATTGTTATCGATATAAATAGATGTAATTGGGCGTTTATTTCATACATGATTAAAAATTGAATTATTTGCATACCTTTTAAGCATAACAACTTTCCTTTATTCTGAATCTATTTAGATCGATTCCCGACAATGTTAAAAACTGAAGTGGGATGAAAAATCTACCAAACGAAGTTACATCATACACTACTAAATGAATGAAAAAATCACTATTCTAAATATAACTTTCACGCAATAATAGTGTATAATTCAGATGTAAAATTTAAAGCATATATATATGGTACTTTTTATAGTAATAGTTAAATGCATGTTGGCTGCTAAAACCGCTTATGAGTTTCGCTGTTTTGAATCCTATCAGTTCAGAGTATAAGGTTAATCAAAACGTACAGAAAAATATAACCATCTGTGACCAAACCCACAAACTATTGTGACATTTTCACATGGCAGCTAGTATGGGAATATTTGTAGGCTAACGTGTCCCTATTTAAACTCTAATAATTGACTGATAAATCTAAGAAAAATTTTCAGAAATGTTTATTTCAATAATTAATATTCAATGACAAAATAACTTAAATTTAATTTCAATGGCAAATCACCAAGTTCAAGGGAACTCGAAAATTTTCTGTTTTATTTAGTCTATAGTAAGAGGGCACGTTTTACGTTGAAACATATTATGTTTATGTTTAAAATATAAACTCCCCGCTATTATAACAAAAGTATAAAAACAATAAAATAAATATTAAAAATTTGGAATCGTCACAAAACACGAAAAGTATAAAAACAGGATATTTTGTAATGATTGTAATAAAAACTATAAAGTTGATTGTGGTTTTTTCTTTTGCATGTGAGTGTATTTACACATTCCAAATGTAAAAATTGTGTTATTATTGAGAGTACAAAATCTGAGGAATATGGCCATATGGCTGAAACTCGGGCTTGAGCGCATGATCAGATGTGCTCACCTAGTAAAAAGTTATGATGAGGAGCCTTTTCGTTCCCATCAGATTATCTGGTTCTTGGGAAACAGCCTCTGTGGCAGTCTACGGATTATTCTTCCTTACTTGATCTACTTGGAATGTACAGCATAATTGTACACTATGTATACAACATAAGTCATGTATAATAGTTTAAGCTGGTCCCTCCGTAAAACAGATCAATTTCAGCCAATTTTTAGATGTTTTTTACTTACATTTTTCTAGTTCACCTCAGACCTCTAGACACTTTTTTTTGCTTTTTAATGAATCACAGGATTTATATTTAATTGTCAAAAAATAACTAAATAAAATTTATTTTTTCAATTCACGATTTTTGAAAAACAATAACTTAGAGAAAAGTTTTTTATTATAAAATTGAAAACATTTGTCACACACATATGAACTACACTTACAATGAATATTTATAGTTAATCGACACTGTCAGATGGCTTTAAGTGCACATTGTCACAGTCATGTCAAGGCAGTCTCCGCATTGTAACAGCTTACAGAAGGTATACTGGACATGCCCAGGAGCCGACATATGGTGGGAATGTGTGCCAGCATTATTGCTGAGCCACACAAAATATAACAGAGTGTCAGTATTTCATTGTTCCTGCAAAGTTATCATACGATAAGTTCCTACATCAATGAAAAACTATTCTTAACAATAATATGTACTAATATGAGTAACATGAGTAACATGAGTAACATAATTCATGTAAAAAGGAAAATAACAAAATGTCTTTGATAGTGAATAACCTTCTTTGAAACACATGTATTTATGCAGAAGTATTATCATAACTTAAATAATCATTAATTTAATAGGTTGCGTTCTGCTACAGGAAACATCTAAGGTGTAAAAACAATTTAGTTTTACACCTTTCCTATATATATGCTGTTCGAATGAAACTTTTAAAATATGCCTATTTATTATCAAGAATAAAAAAAACAATAATCTACGAGAAAAAGGTCATGGGAAAATATCAAAATGCCAATTTCATATTTGTTATTTTAACATAGACAGTTTTCATATAAACATAACAAAATTGTATGAATGAATTTCAGAACTCGAAGCAACATTGATTATACAATCAATATTACTGATATTGATAACAGAGAAGTCAACAGTCAGAACTGCAACAACGGAAGGAGATATATCTCAAATATCCAACGGAGAGACGACAGCAAAATCGTTATATGATGAAATAACTATATATAACCATTTTTCGTTAAAAAGTGATAAAACAACTGAATCTAACAATGATTTGATATCAAATGATAAGTCAACTGATTCTAACAATGATTTGTTATCAAATGATAACTCAACTGATTCTAACAATGATTTGTTAACAAATGATAACTCAACTGATTCTAACAATGATTTGTTACCAAATGATAACTCAACTGATTCTAACAATGATTTGTTCACAAATGATAACTCATCTGATTCTAACAATGATTTATTCTCAAATGATAACACAACTGAATCTAAAAATTATTTGTTACCGAATGATAACTCAACTGATTCTAACAATGATTTGTTCCCAAATGATAACACAACTGATTCTAACAATGATTTGTTAACGAATGATAACTCAACTGATTCTAACAATGATTTGTTACCGAATGATAACTCAACTGATTCTAAAAATGATTTGTTCACAAATGATAACTCAACTGATTCTGACAATGATTTGTTCACAAATGATAACTCAACTGATTCTAACAATGATTTAGTCCCAAATGATAACTCAACTGATTCTAAAAATGATTTGTTCCCAAATGATAAAACAACCGAATCTAACAATGATTTATTAACGAATGATAACTCAACTGATTCTAACAATGATTTTTTCTTAAATGATAACTCAACTGATTCTAACATTGATTTGTTCCCAAATGATAACTCAACTGATTCTAACAATGATTTGTTACCGAATGATAACTCAACTGATTCTAACAATGATTTGGTCCCAAATGATAACTCAACTGATTCTAACAATGATTTGTTACCGAATTATAACTCAACTGATTCTAACAATGATTTAGACCCAAATGATAACTCAACTGATTCTAACAATGATTTATTAACGAATGATAACTCAACTGATTCTAACAATGATTTGTTCCCAAATGATAACTCAACTGATTCTAACAATGATTTGTTAACGAATGATAACTCAACTGATTCTAACAATGATTTGGTCCTAAATGGTAACTCAACTGATTCTAACAATGATTTGGTCCCAAATGATAACTCAACTGATTCTAACAATGATTTGTTCACAAATGATAACTCAACTGATTCTAACAATGATTTGTTCCCAAATGATAACTCAACTGATTCTAACAATGGTTTGTTACTGAATGATAACTCAACTGATTCTAACAATGATGTGTTACCAAATGATAACTCAACTGATTCTAACAATGATTTGTTCACAAATGATAACTCAACTGATTCTAACAATGATTTAGTCCCAAATGATAACTCAACTGATTCT
>JAUZND010002171.1:0-13027 GCA_034780555.1 Coelogynopora nodosa
GTTCACTTGTCTACCTTGTAATTCAAGTTTTAAAAGAAAGGATGAATGGCATAGACATATGAAAGGGAAAAAGCACACAGCTTTGATGAAAGTCGGCGGTATAAGTCCTACGTCACAACTATCACCATCACTTCTAAAGTGTAATTCACATGAATTAAAGTAACTATTGACCTCATCTGATTAATAATCTGGGTAAATTATGTTAGATATGTTAGATATGTTAGATATGTTAAATATGTCTAAATATGCTAAGTTGTTTCATGTTTTCCAATAACTAACATCATAAAGCATTAATAAATCGAGCAGGACGATATTCCGATTTTTGGTTTTAGGGTAGTTTTAAATGATTGCAATGCGCTATTTGATAAATAATAATCTTTAGAAATGCCTATATACTTCCATATAATAGAATGTAACAAAGCTGTCATCATTTTGAAGCAACTTCAAAAACTTGGCCTATTGAAATTAAATAGAAAATATTAGAAAGTATGTTCAACATTAGGGTGTCATAACTGTAACTCAAGAAACAAAACTAACCTTTCTTATCATATAAGTTATGTGAAACTCACCCAGAACGAACGTAGAAAACTTTGAACACTTCCAATTTATCCCTACAAGTGAATCCTTCGGAAATCGGCTTCGACAAATCAATAAATCAGCAATTCTATAATTTTTCAATATTATACCATTGAAAGTAGAGCCAAAAAAACTTAAGAAGCATCGTTAATTCTAAAATAATTTGAAGTTTGAAAGGTTCTATGTTCAACATACAAAAAGTCACAATACCATCAAACCTGTTTTCCGAGTGTGAATCTCAAACAAAATATCAAAAAGATTGTGATGTCAGCATTAATTTATTTATTAAAAACTTTATTAATATTCATTTGGAAAAAATGTGCGAAATAGCTTTTTTCAATTTGTTTGGAATATTTTATTAATTGAATCTGGTTATCCTTACCTCTTAACACTTCAAAAAATATATGATAAAAGAGACAAAGGCTTAATTTTTACAAATTAGGAAGTACTCCGCTTCCTTTTTATTTCTGCATATTTTATTCGTAAAATACATCATTTAGAAGCGATCATTAAAATGACCCTTTCTTTTGAAATCCTGAAACCAACACAAGCTTTACTCTTAAATATTAATTCCAATTTAGTTCTAGAACATGTTGGCATGGTATATAAAAGTCATCAAAGTCACTTAATTAGATATTTTTTTCTTTGCTTATATATCTACAGTCGAGGTCATAATAATTGAATAGCTGCATTTTTACTGTGCTATTCAACTTAGTTTGTCTGTGATTCATACACAGCCAATTAGATAGTCCTAATATTTTCACAATCCATGGTTGGATTAACCATCTGTCTATTGTGTAAATATTCCTCATTAATAAGTGCGTTGTAGCCCATACACACACGTTGCCCATAATAAACCAGTGCCTCGCTTCACACTAATAGCCTGTAAATTGATTTTTTATTGAATCAAGGTTAAATGTATGCAACTCTTGAACAACGTCAACGCGTTATTGCTTTGTCCCTGCATAGCCCAAAATCTCAAGCCAAAATTGCTAATGACATCGGCCTGTCTCAGCCAACGGTCAGCAGAATCATGAGGCACCATGCCCAAACTTGCATCGTTGGAGCTCAGAGAACAGAAAAGTGTGGGCATAAAAGAAAGACAACGGCACGTGATGACAAGACATTACTAAGAAAAAGCCTCATAAATCCTCGCTTGACGGCCATCGATCTCAAAAGGGAAGAAAATGTTCCTATCTCTGCCAGAAGTGTCCGATGCGGCTTCTTGAAGGTGGAAGAATCGCTATCAAGCCTTTGAAAAAGCCAATGCTCACAAAGGCTATGATTGCCAAGCGACTGAATTGGGCCAAGCATTATCGGCACTTATCTATAGAAGATTGGAAAAAGGTTATTTTTTCTGACGAGTGTTCATTTGAAGTTTAGATGGTTCATCCTCAATATGTTCGTAAAGGAGCAGAAGAACTAACAAGTGCTCACATGGCATAAAGTGTCAAGCACCCGCCCAAAGTAATGATTTGGGGACAAATCTCCTGGGAGTGATTTGGTCGAATTCACGTTGTCAATGGAATGATGAACTCTATCAAGTATGTGGACGTCCTCACGAACAGATTGATCCCATTGCCCTAGAATGGTTTCCTGGTGGTGCTTATACCTTTCAACAAGACTCCGCCCCCTGCCATATTTCAAAGATGTCAGTGAAATTCATTACAGACCATGGTATACCGCTTCTCCAGTGACCGGGTAACTTCCCAGACATGAACCCAATAGAAACTTTCTGGGCAGTACTCAAGCGTAGACTACAGCAAGAGTCGTTCACCAGCAAGCCACAGCTAATCAGCAAGCTTTTGGACCTCTGTGTCAGAGATACAGACCTACTAGAAAGCACTCAGCAGACATGCAGGAAACTAGTGGAGAGCATGCCCGTTCGGATCCAGAACTTGTTAAAAACTAAGGGTAAATACACACGCCACTGACTTTATGTTTTTTAGTATCACTTGTATCATTTTAGTATGAAAATATATTGTAGTTGTAACTTTTAGTATCATAATAAACAATTTGATACACAAAAATCGTTTATTCAATTAATATGACATAGGCGCACATAGGCATTTTCAAAAGTAGTTTCCAAAATCATAAAAAAGGTATACATTTTCAGTAAAGCTTGCAAATATATATATATTCACAATAACTGTAGTAGCCACATTAATACAAATGTCAAATAATGTATTTAATAAACAAGAAATTACACGTGTTAATGTATATATGTAAATTGTAAGTGTAAACTTGAAACGGTTTAAAAAATAAGTTTCTGGAAACTTGTAAATACCATTATGTTCGACACTGTATATATTAATTATGTATCACGTTTTTAAAATTTGTTTTGCTTTTTTATAAAATGTTTCGTTTATTTATTTTAATTAAAAAGTCTAAAATTGAGTTAAACGTTGTCAAACGCTGCTGACCATTTTAAAAATAGTTTTTCGTATCGCACAAATATGCAGGGTAGCACATGCACAATTTTTTAGTTTTGTTTTCTATATGATTATGTCCGATATTTTACTTGTAATTCCTGTTTACGGATAGGAATCAATTACTTGTACCATACTTAGTATTTGTATTCCCAGTTTGCATAAGAATTTAAAACTACATATTTCCACACTTATAAAAAACTTTTATAAAACATTAAAACATATTTACAAATATTCAGATGTACAACTAAGCAAAAGTAAAGCGAATAAAATTATTGTCTTAATTTCCTTCTATCCGCATTGTTTTCCTGGGTGCTTAGGAACAAGAAAAAGGACACCGTTTTCAAGGACACAGCTAAATCTGAATCAAAAATCCATGTTCTCCACAATATGTCTTCTTTCTCTTTTGTAAAGGCATCTGCTCTTTTCACAGCACTTCCTACGCCGCGTCTGCTGAGATTCTTCATTCGGGCGTCCAAAACTCGTCTTAAATAAAGAAATCTATCATCGTGATTATCAAGAAAATTCCATCAAATTTTTCCAATATCGCGCATGTGTCTGAGTAAACCTGTCAGAATTAAATATATAGTATATGGGGGGTACTCTTTACCATCATGGCGCCTTGCTTTGACAACAAATATGGAAAGAGAAGCAGATAACGCTTCTGCATGCAGTATTGAATTATTTTAGTTTGGGAATATCTTCATCGTTTTTTTCCCGCCTTTCCAACTTCTACTTGTTAAATACCCCGAGGTTTTTCGGTATTTTCGGTTTTTGTTTTCTTAAATTAGGTTTGATATTTCGTCACCTGTTGCAACTGAAAAACGATACTCGCTAAAGCGCGTGATCTATGCACAATTATACTTGTGGTTTTGAAAGTGTGGACATATTTCTCCATACACTACAGTCATATATTGTACAACTAATCTTTGTTTGATTAAGCAGTTCATATTTTACAATTATATATATAAATCATGGCGATCCGATCAATAAATGAATCAATGAATGATGGATTCCATTATTAAAATAATTTGTAGTAATTAAAACAAACGAGATGTCTATACCGTGATCAGTGGGTTAAGTGAGACATTATACAAGTTTAGTTATAATATGACTAATATATATATAAATCAATAATTTTTATATTAATATATTAATATATAATAAATTATATATTTTATATTTTACTCATAGATGGCGGAATTGTTTTACTTACTGAATTATTTTTTGTTGAATGAATAATTATTGATATATTCATTTATCCGATCTCAGATTTTACTGTATCATTGTTTTATTTCAAATATATTGATTTCTAACAAAATCATTGGCGGTGCCATATTCCATTACTTTTATTAACAATGTTTAATAACAATCAACAATGAAAGTCTATAACTACAGATGAAACATTAAATTTCATAATATATATGTTTGTTTTTTATTATAATTTTAAAATATTTATTTTTTATGTTAAAACAATTTTGATGTAAATTGGGAAATTTGCAAGTTAAATGAAATGGAATACACTTACCTCCTTGATTGTGTCAAACAAAAAAGAGAAACAATTTATTCTGAAAAACTGAAAAGCAATAATTGTTTTATGATAATTCTTGAAATATCGGCTTGTCCACCATATGCACATAACAAAATTTACATAAAGTTAAAAGACCTGTACAGAATATATGAATTATTGTTTTACTTGGATATTGATATTATTTCAACTGTTCCTAACATTGTGTCCTTTGTCTGCTATTCAACATTTCATACTATAAGGAAAATGTTTTTCAGTTCAAAAGTGCAGTTTGTCAGATATAATATTCTTTGGTTACATGTGTATAATTTTGAAAAACGTATAACTTATAATTCACCAAAACAACATATTTCCAGTAAAATTAATAATAATACAAATAGCTGTACTAATTGTTTAAACACGGATATATTTCAAACAATAATTAGAAAAAAAAGAACACACATGAAAGCATTTTGTAATATCTATAATAGTACAAATTTCACAAATATATTACAAAAAAACCTTCGAATCAAAAATAATAAAATAATTGGGTTGTTTGATATATCATTACCAGTGCATTTTTATACAAGTATTTCAAGAAATGTTACAGAAACTAAATCCAAGAAGAAAAATATTATAAAACTATCATATCCAAATTTTGAAAACAATTCCAATTCCAATTTGTTGACATGTTTATTCCATAAAATTTATAGAAGTAAAAAGCCACTATGTATGCGTAATTGTAAAATTTCATATAATAAATTTATGAAGAAAAATAACTATGGCTTTTTGTCTTCATTTAAAAATGCTCCAAATAATAATATTAATACAGATTCAGAATTAAATATAAAAATATCAAGACATTTACATAGAACGCATAAATATCAGCCAAATAATAATGCCAGTAAACATTGTGGACATAAAGGTTTATTTCTAAAGTCGACATCTCTGAATAATAAAAAAGATTTTGTTGAATATGGACATTTACCTAATCGTGGTCTTCATCGAATAAACAGACCTCGTTGGAAAAAAAAGCGAAGGTTGCTGCAAACTCAATCGTTTAAACGTGATTTTAAACCAAACATAAATAATCCTGAAATATATAGACTAACTAGTGCCTTTTGTGGACGCGAAAAAAATAGAACTGTTTCTGATGTAGAATACTTTTATATCAAATCAAGAACAAATAAATCTTTAGAAAGTGTTATTAAAGAGTTTTTAAGAAAAACAAAAGATGACTCATGGCCCTACTCAAGAACCACTACATCACTACCAGAACAAAAAATTACAAACCAACTGATCACACAACAGTCAACAAATATGGATAAAATCGTTTCTTCGCAATCCACGCTAATTAATAAAGTCGATGAGAAGTGCTCTAATGAAATAAAAATACCAAAACATATGCAAAACTATATATCTTGGTCATCCCATTCAGTAATTGCAGAAAATGGCGAGGATATCAACAGAGAATATTTAGAATGGATTATTTCAGATAGGGGTCATTGCAACAAATCTTGTTGCGACACAAAATTACGAAATCTAGAGAAGAAAATTTGCCTTAATTCATTGCAATCAGTTATTGCTCAAGAAAACGGTCATATCAACATAAAGTATATTGAATTGCAAAATTCTGATAAAAATAAAGCAATGTTTTCACAACACATTTCGGTTAATACTGGTAACAAACAATTATCTGTTATTAAAAAAAGAAAATGTTCTACATTTAATAAAATAAGCAATAATGAAAATTACACAAAAGAATGTTTAGAAAACAACAGATTTGACACTACAAAAAAAGAGCAGATGGCAATCAAATTCGATAAGAATATTATAATGAAAACATTCAACACCACCGAGGATAGCGAAGATAATAAATGTAGACATCCCACTGATATTAAAATAAACCTTCAAACAGTTGAAAATAATTATCAAGACTTGACTGCTGAAGAGGAATTGATTATTTTAAAATTGGAAATAAACGAAGATGATGACGAAGATGAAGACGACGATGCTTGTTACGACAATAAAAATATTAGCGAAAATGACAAAATGATAAATGCGTCAGATTCCAATGATACCAAACGATATATTTCGTTAACAAAAATATCTGAAGAGGAATTAAATATTTCAAAATTGGAAATAAATAAATATGATGACGATAACGAAACTTACACAGAAATTGTTGACAACGACGGAAATTGTGAGAAGATTAAACGATATGATAAGAGAGGAAATAATATTAAAAAAGCAGAATTCAAAGAACAATTAAATTCTGAGATTAATAAAGACATTGCTAATATTAACTGCCTTGACTTGGTTAAGTCGCCATTAGCTGATTTGAGTGTAAACTTAGAATATGATGACAATGATGACGATCATGATATTTACTCTGAAATTGTTGACAGCAATGGAAATATTAAGAAGATTAAACGATATGATAAGAGAGGGAATAATATCGAAAAAGCAGAATTCAAAGAACAATTAAATTCTGAAATTAATAAAGACATTGCTAATACTAACTGGCTTGACTGGCTTAAGTCGCCATTAGCTGATTTGAGTGTAAACTTAGAATATGATGACAATGATGACGATAATGATGCTTACTCTGAAATTGTTGACAGCAATGGAAATACTAAGAAGATAAAACGATATGATAAAAGAGGAAATAATATCGAAAAAGCAAAATCCAAAGAACAATTAAATTCTGAAATTGATAAAGACACTGCTAATATTAACTGGCTTGACTGGCTTAAGTCGCCATTAGCTGATTTGAGTGTAAAATTAGAATATGATGACAAAGATGACGATAACGATGTATACACTGAAATTGTTGACAGCAATGGAAATACTAAAAAGATCAAACGAATTGATAAGAGAGGAAATAATATCAAAAAAGCAAAATCCAAAGAACAATTAAATTCTAAAATTGATAAAGACATTGCAAATATTAACTGGTTTGACTGGCTTAAGTCGCCATTAGCTGATTTGAGTGTAAAACTGGAATATGATGGTTATGAAAAAAACACAAAACACGTAAATAATAAACAAGACATGGCCGAAACAAAATTGAATGGTAGAAATAAAAAAATAAAATCTGAAGACGAAGAACAAAGCACATTACACGATTATGCTGAAATTGAGCAATATTCAGAAGAGTTAGATGATAATAATATGGACAAAAATTTGTATAATGACCAAATTAATGAAGAACACAAAAAAAGAAATTCTATAGAGTCCAATTGTACCAAACGATATCTTTCGTCAGTAAAAGAGTGTGAAGAGGAATTGATAGTTGCAAATAATGTTGATAATCATGAAAGGGGAGTATTAAAAACGTTAATAAATTCTGAAGAAAAAATGGATAATGAAAATGTTTACTCTACCAAGAAAGAACCACTTAGTTGTATGTCTGTTAGTACCATTTCATTTAAGCCTACTGATAACCAGGACAACTTGATTAAGTTAAATAGCGATCAATATCCTGAAAGTAACATCACTCAAAAAAATAGTATAACGAAAGATGAAAAAGAAATCGAAGAAGATCCAAATTTAGATAACATCAAAAAAGTTTCTCAAGTCGAAAGCAAACAAAGAAAAAAATTTTCTATCGTACAAACAAATTCGGTAGACATATTTAAAAAGATTAAAAAGCAATCTTTCAAAGACCAATTCGGTAATGAAATTGCAGAAATAGTTGATTTGAATAATAAAAAAATTGGTGTTAATAATTTGGGAATAAATATAACACCATTATCTGATTCAAATGTAATAGGTGTCCAATCGGAAGATACGGATTATGGTTTTTCGGATACAGAATTTGATAATTTGGATCTTATTTATATAGATTTAAAAACGAATAATGATGAAATATATACTAATTCAAAGAAGATTATGCCAACAGATTTTAAAGAAAAAATAATACAAAAGATTGAAAACGATATCAGTGACAAGCAGAATAGGAAAAAATCTGTTAAAAATAATGTAGCAGAAAATAATTCAGACTCGTCCGTAAGTGATGAAGACATAGAACATGGTAAAAAAGGTTTTAAGCAATTTCAACAATTCCATCGACCTAGCTATTTCAAAGTAGTAACTGATAAAAAGAATGACCCTACACTATTTAACAGGGTTACAAGAATGCTGAGCAAAGTATTTTATGATGTAGGAATACTTGTAAAAGAGGGAATTGAAAGTACGCATTCAAACTCATTTTCATATACTAATAGTGGTAGTTTTTGTTCGGAAAGTGAGACAACATATTCTGAAATGGACTCAAAAGTTGTGGATAACATAATTGAAGTAATATTGGATGACTTAGTTAGTTTTAAAGTAAACACCAATGTATCTAACAAAAATTTGTTTAGAAATAAAAATATTTATTTTTGAAATCATAATATACCATTGTATGATTTCAATAATAATGCAAATATACTTACAGTAATTCTGAAACATTTGAAATTGATTTGCACATGCACCAATGTTAGAGATCTCAACCAACTTGACAAAACTTTTGATGATACAAATTTTCAATAATAAAATGCAAGTATTGCGAACAAATCTGTAGCTTAACAGCACGAAAAATATTGTCCATTTTATAATCATCATTTGCAAGATATAGAATTATAATAAATAATGTTAAATTTAACCCAAGAAATGCTTGATTATATAAAATTAATTTATTATATATAAAGTAGTGAACAATTTAAATCCTTCCATTTAAACTGTCTAAATAATTAATTAGCTAATTAACTAATTCGATACTTTGATGTTGTTTTAACTTAACAAATAGTAATTTTCGATACATGATGTTATATTAAATCTACTTTGGACAATCATCTTAGCTATTCTGTGATCAATGCGGAATTTGTTGAGTCAGTGTAAATTTATTTCTAGAGTAGTTTATCATTTCTATACCTAGCACTCCACTCAGAATAAAACAGTTCTCATTTTTTTTATGTTATGCATAAATCGTTATATAGTGGAAGTGGATAGAAAAATAATATCAATAACAGAAACGAATAATTTCAAACAAATTTTAGAATTTCGTTTCAATGATAATAATTAACAAGGGCAGTTATTCACTTTAAAATCTAAAATAAGTACAACATTTGCCGAAAAAATATGAAAAAAAAAAAAAATTCAAATAATCTAATTTGTATAGTTTATTATGTTAGGATTATTAGAGCTATTTTGTTGAAGAATTGTATAAACGTTAATATGCAGCATACATGCACCTCAATAGAATGATTTTTAAACATTATCAACCTAATAAATGTTTTTACTAAAAATAAACAGAGCTGAATTTTCGTTATGTAAAAATCTTTTTTTTTTCAGTTTATGAAAAGTTAATATTTTTTAATAGGATGTGTTAATCTTATTTTTTAAATTTTGAATAATCAAAATATACATATACAATGTATATATAGTTTTACAAATCAAATGGCCCCAAAACAATATCGAATGCAACAGAAAAAATGTCGAATTCCATTCGATTGGGCCACCCAAAAAACGGGGCCTATTCGTTACTTTTGGGGCCCAATAGACAAATATATATATATATAGTTATATATGGAGTGCATTCAACATTTTAGGTCACATTTGATATTTATTTTGGGCCCATTCATTGTTAAGAAATTTGTATAACTATTGAACCCCATTTGTATTGGTCAAATACATAGCAATACATTGGCGTTATGTATGTTAGTTTAATTAAAAAAATTATTTAGTCAATATTTTTAGTATATTTTTGTAAATATGTAACTTATTTGATGTTCTACTACTTTTCCATAGTTTTCCATAGAAGTCAGAACTCTATTTAAATGCGTTATATGTATATTTTTATGTATATTTATATGTATATTTATATGTATATTTATATGTATATTTATTTGTATGTATATATATATATATATATATATGTATGTGTATACTATTTTTAACTTTGTTGTTTTCTATAGAAGTCAGAACCCTATTCAAATGTTAATAAACGTAGTAAGTTTTAACAAAGGAATCAATCAATAAATTTCCAAAATCGACGAGTTATTGACATTTATTGAGTTACTGAGATTCTCCAAACGTGAGATTAAATGTGCAGTTGGTAAATGTTCTAGAACATAGTTCATTTAAATTTTGATTTTGAGTTTTTTCCTGAGAAGTTATATTAGAAGACACATTTGAATTGGTTAGAATATTTGACTCTTTCTTGAATGAAATATCTGTAATTGACCTATATGAAAGCACACAGTTTGATCAATGCCCAGATATAGTTTTCGCCAACTGCTTATCCTCGGTCGCTTCCATAATGCGAGTAACCGTTGATCGCCTACCAGAATGGTTTGAGTAGTGTATTGAACCTTTGCCGGCTGCTACCGTGACATTTCGGATTGTACTGCTAAGTGTATTAGGTCATAAAGGAGAATTAAGGAACCATTGGCCATCAGTATGCTTTGGACAAGATTAAAGAAAAAATGCTTCTGTTGTATCATTCTTTGGACAAAGAGAACAGAACTTTTTGTAAAGCTGTATCAGACAACGGTCGGGATTGCTTGCTGGGTAGCAAACAATCATCTTCAGCTCAATAAGGTGATCTTTCAACCCAACCTTGAATGTCTTGGATACGTCTTCTTTGTATTTCAGGACTTCCGTGTTGTCAGAATCCATTTTAATCCCCATTTTAATCGCCGAATTTTTTGACAACACCACGTAGACCAAAGTTAATTATAACCAGATAAAGTAGGGTTATCGTCCCCGAAAAATCCACGATTCCAAAGCATGTTTTTCATTTCTTCAGTTATAGGGGATGCTTTTTTCTTCTGTAGTGCTAATCCTTCTCGGCATGATTTCTCCATAGCAGAATCCAACAAGTGTTTACATTTAGGGAAACTCAATATTTTTCATTAAATCCCATGTGCATTTTCTTTCATTATGCAAATATCTTTGTATACCAAAAAATAATATTCGCAGAGTTTCGTTAGGATACTTGTCAACATTCTTTTTCCGGACTTCGTAAAAGAAAAATTTCATACTTTATGCAAGTGAACATTTAGATATAGTTTCTAGACTTTCATAGCCAGTCTCCAACAAAAGCATAAAATCAATTGAGCTTGAGTTTAAAATGTAATTATTCCGTTATTTTAACTAGTCACTATTTACTTTTTGTCAGAATATACTTTGATTTTTTTGTTCCTAGTGCAATCAGTTTCTTGCGCACAGTTTCCACATCATCATCATTTAATGGAGTTCCATGCCGTTTGAATGTAGTGGATACTGCTGTTGGGTTGGTTGGGTTGGGTCAGGCGGGATCACCGTCAGAGGAGCCGAAGCCCCCGCAGATACGAGGCCACCGCCACGGGGTCCTCCGCCAATACGACCAAGGGAGGCCTCCTTATCTCAAACACCCACAGCCGCAGACCAAGGTGCGTCGGACACTTCTAGAGCCAATTCTCCAGAGTATCCTCCTCCTCCTCGCAATGAGGACATGTAGGAGGCACCCCCACGTTAATGCGAGCTCGGTACGCCGTCAACACACGGCAATGTCCACTCCGGAGCTGCGCTATCATCGTCTCAGTGCACCGGGGTAAGCCCGCCTGTCGTGGCGTGAGGGTGAATACGAGGCGAGTACGCGACGACCTGGGGTCAACGACTGCCCTCCTAATAAGTAACCTGGCCGCTCTAAAATTACCGGGGCAGGATCTTGCGACCCATCATCATTCCGCGGACCGATAGCAGCTTCCGGGTGTACTTTTCAATTGGTATATCTGGCAAATCGTTATCAATGCTAAACAGATCGTCTATGTCCGTTGATTCCAGAAATTCAAGTAAAGACTCTTTGACTGTCAAACGTTTGCTTATTACAAATTTTTAATAATAATTATCTACAAGTAAATTAAATTCGAATTATTCATCAAAATTAATTGAGGTACATAATCTGTTAAAGAATAGTATACTATAAAATGATATTTTATATAACCTTATAAACTCATATTACAACTTTTTATAATATTATATATTTTATAATTTTTTTATAAAAATGTTATAGAGTTATAATATTATAACTCGTTTCACTCGTTTAATAATTAAAAATTAGTTTTTTTAAATATTTTAATTAAAATATAATATTAACAATATTAGAACAGACATAAATAATATAACATAATTATAATTATATTATAATCATATAATATAATCAGTTACGAATTTTAAACTTAGCTACATTTTTTAATGGTTTATTTCCATGGTATAATAATAATTATTGCATGAAAATGATTCAAAATCAATGAAATTGCACGAAAGCCTTCGTTTTCCAATTATCAAACTCGCTGACGCTCTTAGTTGATAATTGGAAAACTCAGGCTTTAGTTCAATAACCATTTATATTGAATAATTTTCATGCAGTAACTATATATTATTATTATTAATTGTCCATTTGAACTATATAAGTATATGATAACTAACTGATTAGAGGATTTCAATGATCAGAATCTACGAGCCGTAGGCGAGTAGATTGTGGAAA
>JAUZND010002172.1:0-13027 GCA_034780555.1 Coelogynopora nodosa
GTGCCAGATTGGAATTGCGCTCATCTGTCATGGTCGAGCGTAAATAAGTTTTTAAGAGACGCAGTCGGGAGAATGACCGTTCGCACTCACAGCTGGTCACCGGAATGGTTGCAAGAATTGTCAGAAGATGGTGAATATTTGGATACATTTGGGTAGGACACATTTGTAAGGTTTCTTCAATTGACATTGGTAACACATCAACATTATCCCACTTGGCCGCCCAACAAGCCAATTCAGTATCCAAAGTGGTAGGTGATGGTAATTCTCCCTGAAACATGGCAAACACTCTCACATGGTCTTCCCACCCTTTCTTCATGACAGTTGGAGGCATGGATATGGAGTTGGTTATTGTGTGCTGCATTGGAGAGAAATGTGTATGCATTTCAGAAACGATATGGTCCAGAAATGGTATGGCAATAGTTCGTTTAAAATATTCTTCTGGATCAGCTGCATCCACATTGTTTCGATGGGCTTGACAACCACAATGACGAGGGAGTATAGGTGGTGGGGCATTGATTCCATTTGCTAATTGTGTGGAATTGAGGTACCAAGTGGAAGCCACTGTATCAACATGGGTCCGAAGGTCTGTCAGAGTTGCTAAGACAGTATCTGTCTCTGTCATAGCGACGTAAACATCCATACATCCTTGTAGACTGGTGGTTAGGGGTTGCAGGTAGCGCAGTAGTCTGTGGCATGTAATGAAGGTGTAAATAAACTTAAATGTTGCTATGGCTCCAAGTAGACTAGATGCCTTACTCACTGACTCATCATTCCAATTCGCCGAGTTATCTAATATGTCTTGCATGGTTTCTACAACGTGGTTGTATAATTCCAAGAAGGTTTCAAATGCTTGATGCCTTGCTGACCAGCGTGTCTTGCAAAGGTCAACTAGTTTTCTGGTCAAACTTGTTGGCGACCCATTCTTGATTATCTGTTTGAGACGCAGTGACCTTTTCAGTGAGTATTTAAAGAAAATACAAATCTCCGTCATGGTTCCCATGAGATTTCGAACAGATTCTTCTTTGCAGGCTCCCATAATTGCCAGATTAAGGACATGTGCATTACAATGTATGTACAATGCTTTTGGAAATTGTTGAGTAATAGTCACAGCAGCACCTGACTTGCACCTGGCCATGTTGCCTGCCCCATCATAGCATTGCCCACACAGCTTCGTCAAATCTAGGCCATATTTCTCTAACATACTCAGAATGACATTAGCAACCCCCTTTCCTGTTAAATCTTCGCATTTGATGAAATCAAAGAAAGTCTCATAAATATGTATAGATAATCTGACAGACTGTCCAGTGAAAGTTTTCTCAAAAAGCACTAATATTGAAGGAAAAGGCGCATTCCGAAAATCATAATGGGGGGCGCTTATAGACAGATAGGCGCCACATAGCCACTAGGGGGGGGCACATGCCCCTGCCCCCTGACAGGGGCCCTGTGGGATGCCAGGTTGACTTACTGCACAAGCATCCTGGATGCCTGGTATCCGGTACACATAGTTTTAGTCATCTTAGATATTTAAATGCTCAATATTAATAGTTGAAATATACAATAGTAAATCCTTTTTTTCATTTAATAAACTAAATATAACTAATATTAATTGCAAATATTCTTTTATAAATAGTATACCTAGCATTTACGCTTCTATATATAACGATTAATTGTTTTAATCTATGGATATAACTTACATGTCTATGTTTAAATGGAGAAAATCAAAAACTTATATATATAATATTATTAATAATAATGTAGATAAAAAATACACGTTTTATAAAAGAAAAATATCAAATATCGCTCAATTTTAAGTGCTGTGTTTAAATGCAATTTTATAATTTTTGCACTATTAAAAATACGTACATAATATATATATGTTAAAAAAATTATTTAAAATATTTAAGTGAAAATCTATGTTGAAATTAATGGATTAAGGTGAATAATTTCATATTACAATTGTTTATTATACAACTAAATTTCTACAACTAAAAATAAAGGCCAATAAATAAATTAATCTAGGCGATGAACTGGTAAAAATATGGCACTTCTTGACTTCTACTTCAATTTAAAATAGTTTTTATGAATACTATATAAATTACAGCTTATAGAACGTAGCTGTCCTAATATAACGTCAAGCAAAACATGTTTTTTAACACCCCTTAGCCCCCATACTTGTTACGCATTATCACACTACAACTAAACCCCGATAGAAATAACGTATGCTTGACGAACTACCCGAAACGATAATTTTTTTTGTCGTGGTTAGGGGCGCGGTTGAGAAATATTGTTCTTCTATTAAAAGTGTCAGTAAAGGCGAACACGTACATTGTTAAGTGATGTTAATTTTAATCCATAAAAATGTAGTTTTTTTGTTAATCTTGTGGAATTAAAATAACAATATGCGTCTTATCATATTATTTCACATTATCAGAAAAAAATATTCACAAAAAAATAGTTTGTTACATTAAATATACGCATAAATATTAACCAAACTAAATTATTTTATTAACAAAAACCATTTTTGATCCGATATTATAAGCTATCAGCATTCAGTGAACCGTCTGTCCTATCTTTCTTATCTTCATAATGTTCAAAAATTGTCAACAATTGTTTATTTAACGTGAAAAGTTGTGTAAGTAGTAGGAGAGTTCTTGTATTTGGATCACCCCCCCTCCCCTAAATTGGATTTATTTAATTTAAGAATCTCGAACTTATATTGCCATTTTCTGCAAGAATGCAATATATTTCCTTACATTTTCCTCCAAGATTATACCGCACTTGAAAATTTATGCAAAATCTTGCACGAAACAGGCCTTTTGAGTGATTGATTTCATAAGTATATAGACTATACGATATTTATATGTATACTTCAATCGTATTTCAAGGCTACTATTATATATTGATATTTTCATAGCAGGGTTGCCATACAGTTTAGGCGCCAAAAAATTCCTAAAGTAGCTGAAAAATCCCAGTATTATGCAAATATTTAATACAAAGTATATTTATCTGAAACTGTTTCTTTTGCAATTCTAGATTTATGAACTCATTTTTCTTTATATGCTAACTATATAGCGGACGTCTATTTATGATGTTTTGGTCCTGCCCACTGAAAAAATTGTTATCAATAGATAAATTACCAAACATCATTTAAAAAATATCTACGCTGGATTAGTTGAAAATGGGATATTGGCATGTAATTTTTTTATGAAAACACAAATTGAATCAAAACGGGCAACTTCATTTTTATAGAAAATACATAGTTTATTTGAAGGTTGTTGGGAAGTTGAAGATTATTGGGAGGTTAATGATGTTGAACCGTTGTTTTAAGCATTTTTTGTTCTATATAGTTAAAATTTCATTTTGCAAGTATATAGGCTTATATTCACGAGTAAATAATAACATTGAAACGTATTTAAGTACAAAAATCATAAATTCTAGCATATATAATACCAACTTAGTTACAACGTTTTAATATGTTAATTAATGTAGAATGTGGATCAGAACTGAATATCCACGGAGGTCGCTGCCCTATGTCAATACCAGGGACTTCTATTCTATACTGATTTTAATCCGTTATTTTTTCACAATTCTTGCATATTACCTTACAATAAAAAATCAGGAATTATAGCTATTACGGACATATCGGAAATGTTAGTTTGTTTACATTAAAAGTTTTTTCTATCAGATACAAGAAAAAACGTATTCTTACAGTTGTACGGATTCGCAATCGCAATTCATGCGGATTCGTAATTAGTATATGCAAAACAATTAATAAGAAAAATAGGGTCAACATATAAGGAAAAATATGTTCATGATAAATAAAGGCCATTTTGCACATATTGTAAATTGCTTACAATTATTTATTAAAAAACAAACTTTTAAAACACAAAATAAAGCACGTAAAACTATTATTTAATCATTGGATTTAGTTTTCTCAATTTAAATAATGTATTTCCACAAACTCATCCCACCATATGTGCAAGAATTCACGTCATCAGAATCACATATTGAGTGGCCTCAATGAGACTTCAGTATTCTAGGTTACTCGGATTAGGTAGGCTACCCGATTTAAACATCAATTAACCTATTTTGATATTTATCAAAGAATTGTACAATACGATATTTGCAAAAAATATATTGAAATATACTAAAATAAACTTTTACTCGTTAAATCAATTTGTCTTAATCTGAACATCTAAAAATCAAAATATAATCTGTAATACCTTAAAACAATGCACCGGGAGTTACGCGGGAATTAAGTGATTAGATTAATAAGTTTTAAAGACGACATATTGAAAATGAGGCGATAGTGTAGGCAATTGCTACCAATGTCATCCAATTGAGCTATTATCTCTCTAACTAACTAATAAAAACTGTTTATTGTTAACAAAGAAATCATTGATGTATAATGCATTTTTCTTCTTCCGTGTAAACCTTTTATATGCCGCTATTATGAAAACAATATATTGAAAATAGAAAAAAATGCTATTATTTAAAAATAAAGTAAATTTTTAATATATAACAAAATAAAAAAATAAGCATAATTTAAAACGACTGAAAGATTTTATGAAGCGAATTAAAAGTAAACAAAAACAATCATAAACCCACAAATTGCCTTCTGAAATTTTTTATTTTATTTTAAAATAAATTTCAAAGCGTAATAATGCTTTTTCTATATTTTATATAATAATATAATTAAAATTATCAAATGCTGAATAAAAAATGCTATTAGATTTAAACTAAGAAGTTTAAACTAAAATTTAAAAAGTAAACAAAATAGGTGAAAGTAGTCCTATTTTTGCCGTAATTATAAAATTTATTTAAAAAAAATTAGTTTAACTTCAGACATGTATAGCAATAATGAATTAACTTATGAATATAAGTTACTTATCAAATATGATTGATAGAATACAATATAAAACATTAAAATAACATTATTAAGGCAAATACTATATGCTGAAAGTAAATTCTAATAAAAACATTAAACAGTAAACCGAAGAAAATGGAACAATTTAATAACATTTTAAAAATACAAATATAAAAAAATAAACTTCAAAAATTAGAAGTTTGTAGCTTGTAGACTTGACTACCCTTATGAAGTAAATATCCTTGAGTGTTTAGGGAGGCAACTACAGTTTCCAGATCACGTGATACAATTCCAGAGGCCTCCGCAAGATCCCGAATATTTTGTTTTGTGAAGATGGCAGAGCCGCGTCTTTCAGATGCAGTCTGGAACAGAACATAATGTCAGAGACTAGTGAAGCGACTCCAAGAGATTTATTACAAAAGTATCAGTTGTACTCAGGTATGCGAAGTAGATAAAACATCATTTTTTGTTAATTTATCACATGTACGAACAATTAATTAAAATTATTTAAAAAAGTAAATACTGCAAACAATAGACAAGTTTTTTGTAGTTAATGACAGATAATTAAAATTAACACTGTCGTCATAAAATCCCTGTATCGCTAACAACATTAAAACTAATACAGAAATCACTGATGTCATTAACAAAAGTTGAAAAAGTTAGAAACAAATAAAAATCATGACACATCTAGGTGTATAAATTCATCAGGAAGCAGTATTAACAAAACTGATCAATGTTATCATTTTACAATGTCAAATATATTATGCCATGGTATCAAGGATACGATTTTGGAAAACGGTTTAGTTTAGAGAGCTACAACATTCAACACGTAAATGCACATCATACACAACCACTAAAGTGATCTTTTTAACAATCAGGAAAAAATTTCCCTTTGGTTAATTTTCCTGTATGCTGAGATTTGGGGTTATCACGTGAGGCCACAACAGTAATCAGCCATCATTTTCTCATCCCACCTTGCTTGATATCTAAATTCAAGTAAGTTTTAATGACATTAATGAAATTTTACTGAAATGAATGCTTTGTTTCACTTCATAACAATATTTAAGACATACCTTTGTAACTATATTTTTTTATATTTAATAATATTATATACTTCATAATTAATTATCTCTGTTCTATGAATTTTATGACTTGATGAAAACGTTCGTCTTGTTCATCACTAACTTGACCAAGATTATCAGGAAAACGATCCAGGTAACTGTAGAGAAAATGTACCTTTATACTCATATGTACATTTAAATCTCGGAACATTTAATTCGTCTTGATAAAAAGGTTGAGCTAAGGTGTTCTCAATAAAGTTTTTATCATTTGATTCTTTAGTCGTAATCAGATCTTCATCACTATCACTATATACACCAGGCAGAGTTTCAAAAACAGGAATGGGAACTTCATCACTGTGTGGAACTGGACGCCTTGCAGATTCAATATTGGGATAAACTAAAGCTTTCTTAATATTCCGATTTACTCCAGTTAGATTTAGGTTAGTAGCACAAACATAATAGTCCTCATGGCGGCTTTTTGCTCCAATTAATGTAAACAATGTGATGAAACAAATTGAACTAATATCATTGCTGCTGTGCTCATATACTCTGTACGAGGTCTATTGAATAAATGAATGGTATTGTTATTATTAAAGCAGTAATAAACGTTTATATATTCTATACTTGACATTCTATACACTAGGGAAACTTACTTTTGGAATAGACCTCATATATTGTATATACTAAAATATTTGGTCCCATGTAGGTACAACATAATGAAAACTATGATGATAAACAAAAACCATTGTTCAGTAACTATACCTCATGCATCAAAACTGATATTATTTTTGAATTAACCAAATCAAAATGATTCAGAATCAACTATAAAATAGTAGACACCAAAATAATGGCGTTGGATGTGCATATTGGATGTGGGATGGCACCTACAAATGACCAAAACTGCTTTCGAAGACATCTCACATGAAGGGCACGAATGAGCATCTTGGCGGAGGACCGTCCACTCATCCCAGAACCATGTTGAGACCGGGAAAAGTCGAGACATCCCATCTCATCGCTGAACACTCCCAGCATACTGTCCCGCATTAGATCGCGTACATCTAGAGCGTCCTGCACACAGGAGACATAGACAGATATACCCGCGACTCCACAATATTATGTCTTAATTAGCAATAAAAACATAGCCAGATTATTATTATAATATAATATTATTTTATTAATAATATTGATACTATATTAAAAAAATTAAGAACACCAATTAATAAAAATATAATTTGACAATTAGATGAGGTTTTTTGGCCACACCCAATTTAATTAAAAAGGAACAATTAGGGATTTATTTGGATACTATGATAGTTGAATTGAAGGACGTTCCTGATTATAATTGTATAAATGTAATCGACTATTATTATTTATCTACAAATAAAATTTACCGACGCTCTAAAGTTTTTAATAATGGAATTTTGTAACAAAGTTGTACAATTGAAGAACAAAATGTGGTAGAGTTGTTAGATATAAAATGTAGTCATACTTGCGGTAGAAAAGTCGGTTTTCTGACTAATTAATGACTCTTACCAAAACACCATTTAAAAAAATTTAAATGGCCGCCACAGTTTGGTGTCGGAATCCTAACCATTTGTGGGTGACGGGCGATGACACATTAAAATTCATTATTGTGAATGGATTTATTTAGTCAAATATTGGTGGATAGTGGATCAGGTTATAATTCACTTATGAACAGCTTATGGAGGGTGTCCGCGCTGCAACCGCATTCGAATTCCCGGTTTTTCAAGGTAAATAATAGTCATTGTCAATGTAAATAACCGTCATATTCAAGTAAATAACCATCATTTTCATGGTTTATTGTAACAGTTTTTTTGTAAAACTTTATTAAAATTAAAATAGATATGCCATGCTTTATTTGTTTAGACATCCTATTTGCCAATTTTATAGTTCAATTAATTGTAAAACATCAATTAATAAAAACAGACAATATAATTTTTTAAAAATGCAATCAAGGTATTAAAAATTACAAGTTTTTCGATATAATCCTTCTTTAAAAAACAAATAAATATTTTATTCATAAAATAAATTTTAAAATATTGCAAAATATTAACTGCAGATAGTATTCATAAATATAGAGAAAGAAAATGTTACCATCTGAATACCGGAATTGATCACTTTTTCACCAAACTTCCCCTGACTTAATTTTCCTACCTGTTTTCTTGTCACGGACACCCTCCTCATAACCGTTATCCGTTACGGATCACGAACTACCAACATTTAATCAAATCAAGGTTCTCAACAGCAATAATCTCGGAACACGTCCGAACCAACTGTGAAACAGACCTGCCTGGTGGCGAGTTCTCTGAGTTCGGAGCGTGCTCTGGCCTCCGTGAGTCGGATAAGAGACTCGAGCTGCCGTGTGGTTATCGGGGTGGAGTCTTTGCTGTGGTGGGCACGACGAAGTTCCAGATAGAAGTCTTGCAGGACCACTGCTGCCTCCTCGGTCAGTCTGAGGAAGAGCAACAAGTGAGGAACTTAGGTCGGGTCGTCAACACCGACACTTGTAACTCACACTGATCAACAACCCACGTGTGATATTATTATTTTATAATGGGTATAACTAAGCGTTTCAATAAAGATATTCAGTTTGTGTCTGAAAAATTTAATAATTGACGTAACCTATCCACAGAGAGCTTCCAGCAATATCGACATCAGAATAAGATTAAATATATGAACATTTTTCACCTACTCAATATTTTGGATCTATACCGAGAATAAAAGCAGAAAAATTCACAAATTATAAACAGAGTTTGTAAGTACGTAACGAAGCCAAATTCACAAACAAACATATTAATTAAAACATTAACTTGAAACAATTTGTACTGATCACACATGGAAACAAATAAAACTATAATGAAAAATACTAAATCTTGAACACATTTTTTAAAATTTATACAAAATATATAATCATCAACTATTTATGGATAAGTTAGCAGTTGCTTTTTATTTCTATAATTAAATTAAGTACAATACTAAATTATATTACAAAACAATTTTTAAATATTAATAAAATATTGAAATTTATTATCGAATTCTAAGAGTAAAGACGTTTCCAATTCAGAGACTTACAGATATAAAAATACAGACTTAAATATATCAAATAAAAATTCTACCATATATGGATAGAAAGGTTGTTTTACCATTCGTAAATCCCAGACAAGCAACATTTTTTAGGGTTATGGAATTTGAAAAGTCACTATAATATAACGCAAACAATCACTATAGATATTTAAATTATTTAATTAAGATCTATAACCAAAACCAGGTTTCTGCGTCCGCCTGAACCGTTGATTTTGAGTCAGCCATGGATTTTTAAATAATTTAGACTTTTTTAAGCCAGACTTTTTCCAACCTGCCTAAATATCCATGTTAGGAAACTCAATCTCCAGTATATGGAGTAGATATATAAGAATCGAGTAACATAAAATTAAATATAACATTTCCAGAAAAGCAAATTTGTATTATCACATAGGCATATGTAACTTTTCCAGTGGATTGACTTCAAATTATAGGACTGCACGGGAACCTTGCAAGTATGCACTCACCTGGGGAAGACATACTTCTTGGCATAGGCGATATACTTCCTGAAGAGCTCGTGTGGCAGCGGGTCCAGACTCTCCTGTCGTGCCAGCCTCAATCTCTGCCCCAGGGTGTCCCCCTCTATCTGTGACTGGCGGGGCCGTCTGCCGACACCAGTCCCGGTGGTGCTGCTGCCCCCCGCAGAGCTGCTGGTCTTGACGCGGCCCGAGTGCATCGCCATCACGTGCTCCGATAGACGGTTGTCCAGCTCCTCGTCTGGTCGGTCCAGCATGATGAACACCAGGTCGAACCTATGCGCGAGGAGGCAAAGCATGACTGTTATGACGCTGATACTTTTATCTAATGTCACGTTATTGTCTGATTTAAATTCATTTTACAGGGTTCATACTGAAATTTACTGACCAAATTACATAAGATTTCTAGGGAAATATTATATAAAATCCCGGAAGTTGGCACATTCACCATAATAGATTAACTAGTACAGTAAAAAGCTGTGTTAAAACAATAAAAACAAGTTAGGAAAACCAAGTAATTTTACCCATAAAATGTATATTAAAAAACATAAATATTAACCTTTATTTAGTAATAAATGTCTAATGACTGATAAATATTATTATAATGAATTATATTTGACAGTATTGTTTTATAAATTTCTTCGATGTGTTTCCAATCTTTTATAATGAATCCCATCTGTAAACTTAAATATTCATTAGAATATAAAATGAATAGATATCTTCAACCCGAGTTAATTCTTCAAACAAAATATTACTAATATCTATAATTATAGTTTATAAAAAATAAATTCACGACACATTTTTTAAATTTTGATAAATTATACTTGGATGATTGTACAGTCTGCGACAATAATCTACTTACTACAAGTATCATGCCAACATTTCTTACATGTTATACTTTAACTTAGCAGAATATATATTGCCCAAAAGTGTAATATAATAGCCCTATAATTATGTGTAATATAATAATATATAATAGTGTAATATAATAATAAATAATAGTGTCATTTAATTATGATGCATAATTTGATTTATTTAATTATTAGTCGAGCATTTGATCATATTACATCTCTTTAGTTGTAAGTAAGTTATACGTATTATTTATGTAATATTTATATACATTACATAATTACTATAACAAATATAAATAATGACAGTTATTCTATTGTATATATCTGATATACAAAATTTAACTAGCATACGGTACACAAGACTAAAACATAAACATTCTTATATTATATATTTTTTACAATACAGAATTCATACTGACACATAGACAGAAAATATACAGATATTTAATATATATATATTATACAGAAATATTCAAAGACATTATATGTTTAACAAAATTTCCGTTTCATTATTAAAACGATTTGATTTTTATTCCAAATAAATAGATAAAAAATGTTCAACTCTATATTATATATTTTCAAAATATTTTATATATCTTGAAATAAGATATTAATTAATTAATTAATTAATTATTTAATTAATAAATAATATATTAAACCTTAAATAAGATCATTGAGAAAATTATAACAACATTTGTGAAGTTTTGGTAAAGGTATGTTAAAAATATAAATGTAATGCTTTTTCCCCAAAAATGTAATACCAGAAAATAATACCATTGTGAAAGATGCCATAACTTTTCATTCTGAGTCATTTAATATAAACCATATCTTATTACACATATAATTCCCAAAATGTCAACACAAATAATACCCCATGAAAAATGATATATCTCCTTACACTTTAATAATGACGAATCTCTTATTTAGTTCCTCTATCATGGTGTTCCTAGACAATTCGAAGAGTTTGTAAATATCTTTCCTTAGTTACAATTTTTTTTATTATTACACGGTCTTATGCAAAATGTTTTTAGTACCATCATTTTTAAAACTATATAATCGTAAATTAAAATGACCTTTAACTGATAATTTCATTGGTCAATCCTACAACTCTACAATTGGTTTATAAAAAATATATTATTTCGTAGGAACATTTAATTTAATATTAGGAAAAAAGGTGTTTACAACTAAAAGTAGACGATTTCGTTGTAGAACTAAATTATCTATTTTATTACATAATCATCGCAAATTATATTACCAACATTATTCAATGTAAAAACCCCAGCTAGCTGTCTGCCAGAGAGGCACCTACCTAGAAAGCAGTGGTGCTGACATGCGCAGATTTTCGGAGACCGTCTTGGCCCGGGAGTAGTGTCCGGAGACGGGGTTGGCGGCCGCAAGGACACTGGCCCTGGCGGGGAGGGTGCATACGAGGCCCCCCTTGGCCAGACTGATGCTTTGCTGCTCCATCGCCTCCAGGAGGGCCTGGTGTTGCGCCTGCATCTTGTCAAACTCGTCGATACAACAGCATCCCTATGGGGCAGGGAGGAAAAATGTTACATGATTATAATTATTAATCGTAGGCAAGTATTAAATCGATAAGTATGTAAACTATAAATTAATTAATTACACCACTACTATAATTATTTATAAACACAATACTTCAATTTGTGAATTATCTGGGAAATAAATAAAACAGCTCAAGTTAATATTATTAATAGCGTGTAAATATTGAAAGATGAAAAGTATAAATTATAAGCTACAAAATTAAAAACTATTTTTGAAAACAATACTACCATCAAGATAAATTAATATCACCTACCAAATTTCTAGTCTTGAATAACGGGTTAAGAGATAACGAGGTTAGGCATACAGAGGGAATAGAAGGTAGACATATAAAATGATTTTGAATTTCGCGCCAATTTTTTTAATTTCGTAAATTTTTTGAATTTTCGCGCATTTATTTTTATCGTGTTTTGACCGATTTAAACCAGGTCAAGGTCGTTTCCTTGTAAATCGAGGGTGAGGATTCCGAATTTGGCGTTCCAGGAATTTTCAAATCGACTGCGGAACGAATCATATTATGTTATTTAATGTTAATTCATGAGTTGAAATTGATCAATAGGAAAATGATTTTTAAAAATGGTGCGGGAGGAATTCTTAAATCGACTGTGGATACTCAGATTCGGAATCCTTGCCCATGATTTGCTGGGAGACGACCCAGACCTTGTTTAAATCAACTTATAGGAACACGAATTTTAAACAAATTGCGTCGAAGGAATTTTTGAAATCGACTGGGGAACGAATCATATGTTATTTCATGTTAATTCATGAGTTGAAATCGGTCAATAGGTTGAAATCGGTCAATAGGAACATGATTTTTAAAAATGGTGCGTAAGGAATTCTCAAATCGACTGGGAACCCAATCATATGTCATTTCATGTTAATTCATGAGTTGAAATCCGTCAATAGGAACATGTTGTAATGTCCCATACGCGGAGAGGAGAGAGAACAAGAGAGTCAAACATTTGCAATCGTTTATTGTGTAGTTTACAAGCGCGTCTGCATTATTATATATTGTACATCAACGTTTATATTAACAAGTAATCGATAGTGTCAAACCAATTAGTAAAGTACATAATATTATATTATAGCGCATAACTATTACGTCAC
>JAUZND010002173.1:0-13027 GCA_034780555.1 Coelogynopora nodosa
AGATCACCAACAGTCATATGTTTTCACACCTTAAATTTTAATGTTGTGGGTAAAAGGGGTAGAAAAAGGGAGATATATAGGGGGAGATAAAAGATTAAGAAAAGGAAAAGATTAGAAAAAGGGTTCCCGCTTTATAAATACCACCTCTGGGAACTGGATCAGTTTCCACATTCTGGATGAAAGCCTAAGACACCATTGCTGCTATTAACAATCGCTTCTTACTACGACGAGTCCTGTAACTTTCAATGCAGACCTGATGAGGCTTCCTGTTCCACCCACGGGCACCCTCGCTAAAAAAGTTAATATGTCATTTTACAATTTGGGAATAATGCTTGCTTTAATCGATCTTTAGTTTAAGGGATGGTGCTGTCAGGTGGTGTTATTGCAGTCTTCTGACTCCTGAAGGAAAATAGTGCAGATAAGGTTGATTATGGGAGGGCATTACGGGTAATTGCTGTATTTACGATTAGAGCAATGATTTCATTAACAGGTGTCTGAAGAATGTTAGCCATACCAAGCACTTCTTGACAAATATCAGGATCTGAGACATCACTAAGTAAAACAACATGAATGATATGGTTTGTATTGTGACGTAATTTTTGTTTTAACCTATAACTTTTCAGATTTACAACTTGTGACAACCAAACTTGGTATGATGAGTCACCAACATAAGACAAGTCGTGTATACTACATTTCTTTTATAAGTAGTATATAACATTTTAAAATTTTCATGTTGATTTCTACCATTGTGATGTGATATGGATTTCGATGTATTGATGTATTATGGATTTCGTTGAGGATTCTAATAAAGTCTAGTTCATTCAGATCGATTTTGCTACTTACAGATTGATCTCCCCCACCACAGCTAAATTTTATTCTACTTCCAGCTCTCGACACGAACGGTCTTATTTGAAGTCGCTCTCTCAAGACTTTGCATTTTATTTTATAACTTTACTCTCGAGATGTCTAAAATTTGAAACAATACAAAGAATCTTTGGAAGCTGAAACTGGTGGGTTTGGAAAGTATATTGTTTTTATAATTATTTTTTCAATTTTTACCAGTTGGTTTGCTTCTTTTTTGGTTTTCATATATAGTGCGAACTAGACTGTTGCATTGTATAGTTGTAAAAGTTGCTTAGTATTTAGGTTAGGTTTCAGAGCTTGGATAGGGTACATTTTCCTTCAGATTGTTTTTGATGATCGATTCTTAATAAGATATGTGAAGACTAGTTCAATTTGTGATTGAAAGTAAGACCAAGAATTTTAATCTCATTTGTGTTTAGGGATAGCTTTACAAACTATTTCTCAAAGCTATTTATGTATGTAGAATTTTTTTATTTAATATTTGAATTTTTCGGGTTGAAGTAAAAGTATTACAAGGAGCCTCTTCCGAAAATACAAAAAAGGATGGAAGAAAGGTAGCCACACTGAGGGACTCCTAATATAACAGGAGCCAATTACCTGTCTCCAACATTTTCCAAATGGAGTATAGCTGTTTTCTGTCCCAGAGATATTCTTGAATGAGGGAGAAAATTCCTGGTGGTATGTTCGTCTTTTTAAGTTTTTAATATGGTACTATAACAAAGTCTTTGCATAAATCACAATCTTTTATAAATACGTCTTGAATTGCACGGTTATCCAGATTGTTTGATGTCGTATACAACTTGTATATATGTATAATAAAGCGGATATTGTTGAGGATTTTTCTCTAAAATCGTATTTGTGAGGACCATGCTTACAATATTAATAAAGATAGCATTCAGTTTGTATAGTACATACATTTTCAAGTAAATATATTGGTTTTAAGTCCTAAGTCAGGAGGTCGTTACTCGAAACTATTATAAGCATAAGTCGGGGCGAGATAATACAGTACCGTTAATCAACGGTGTATTATCTCCTGGAGATAATATTAATAAAAGATATGACGATTCTCGGAAATTGTGTTACTCGACACTATTATAAGCATAAGTTAAATATTATAATAGAAAATTCATTGTGTAATATTTATGACTGCCCCTATACCCAATCATATCTTAAGAATATCATATATTTAGATGTAGGTAAATGTTATGTAAAATAGCTACTTATCGATAGACAATAATTAAATTATTCAGATAATATGTATTAGATATATAATAGTACATGTGTATCAATGCACAACAGTGCAAAAAATAGTCCAAATCAAATGCATTAAATTAAGAGTCATTTAATCGATCCATTTGATAGAGCCATACCTTTTATGTCAGTAACATTCGTATCCATTTATCCACTTACAGTTAGCAGATTGTTATACAACTAACATATATATTTCTAACATTAAATAGAATTTATTATCCTGTTATAATGTTCATTTAATGTAAACTATTAATACACTATAATACAGTACATGACGTTATTTCAATATTTATTTGTTATTAACAACGGATATAATTGAATAACTATTAATTATGTATATTATTTAATTTATTAAATAGCCAGTATGGACTTAGCCAGTCTATATTAAATTGTAAGCACAATGTTTTCAGGGCACAATTAAATAAATAAAAAGGACCCTTTTAATATACACAAATTGGGCAACATTACATTTTTTTAAATAAAAATTAATTCTTTTATACACTTTCTTTGTATTTTTTTGGTTTGGTTCCTTAAAAAGGACACCCGTTTTTTATCTTTACGCCCGTGAGTTTGTGCTTACAGCTGGCTACGTCCATGGAAAGTACACTGTTAGTTGATATCTTTGTACTTCAGGAAATATATTAACAATGATAACATTGTTTGCTATCAAATGAATAATGCGATAATGACAAATAATAATTTATAATAGAATGTAAAGGTTTATTTATTGTTGTTGGCTCTTAAACATGCACTTAAAAAGTATTTTATTATATTTTTTTCAAAAACAAGTAAGATAACGGCTGATGTAGTATATATTTACTGTTCCAAACTGTTATTTTCATGTATTTATACATAAATGAAAAAGTAATTTAAGAACATCAAAATAATACTAAATATGAAAATAATAAACTTTAAATAAAACGTATAAATGCTCTACAAATATTTATAGTGGAATCAAAACTTTTACAAAAATATGATTTTTTTAATCAGAAGACGCATTAGACTCATCCGCACACCGAAACATCGGGAAAAAAGGGATTGTCTTGCCGCGCTAAGAATAGTTTATTGACATCTCTCCTATAATGTTAGGTACGCCAAGATAGTTTCGAGTAACGTAATATGAAAAAAGTATTATCACTATATACTCAGTTATGCTTATTATTATGATTTTTTTGAGTAATGACCCCCAGGATTTTGTTTTTTGGGCATCGGTATAACAAGACTTATTCTCCGAAGAGTAGAAAAATTACTATTTATGACGATCATTTTGAATAGATGCGTCAAAAGATTTGTAATTAAATCTGCACATATATTGTAATCGATTTTATTAGGACCTGCTGCCTTGGTATCATTTAGTTGAACTAAGGCTTTATGTGGACGTCATCTTTTTCAATTGTTATTTTAAAAGTGTCATCATGCTGGACCTGGACTATTTTTTAGATTGAATTTGATATTATTAACTACTTTATTAGATCGGCCATAGTAACTAACCTATTTAGTTGTGAATCATTTATGTGAATCGAAGCATTAAAGAGTTATAGGTAAAATTAGTCCCACTTTTGCTACCCTAGACCATGCTTGAAATGGAATTTGATATTATTAACTGCTTTATTAGATCCGTTATGGTAACGACCTATTTATAGTTTTGAAACAATAATGTAAATCGAAACATTAAAGAGTTAAAGGCAAAACTGCATATTTGGGCCCACTTTTGCGTTCTTGGACCATGTTTAAAATAAAAATTTGAAATTATTGACTTCTCTATTAGATCGACAGTAAGTTGAGTGAATTGGCAAGTGCAGTCGATAGCTCCCGAATACGACCATTCATATTAAGAGTTGGATGCAGAATGAATTTTAGATGCAACATCGTCTCCTTTTATACTATTTCTGGTAGGGGGGAGATAAACCATAAACTTTTTTATAGCCTCGGTTATGTAACTGCTTCAAATTAGACCGGTCCAGAAGTTGCCCATACCATATTACTCAGATATTAAAACTCTCTGTCTAAAAACAATTTTTAAAATGGAATATTCTGTTATTCATATTTTTTCATTACAAAATAATTATATAGTTTAGTTGAAGTAGATGGAACACAAATAATTTTTATTCGGCATAATTTGTTTCAATATATTATATAGTTACACAAACATAATTTACAACTTAACACCGAAAAGGAATAAACAAACTTAAGACTAGTTTTACAATGAAAATTATAAAATAAACATTAAATACGTTTAATTTTTTTCAAAATTGCGGGTGTCAACTTGATGTAAAGGCATGATACTTATAAAGGAATGTCCATTATATTACGAAAGACTTTAAAAATCCTAATAAAAACTTAACCTATTTTAGACCAATTTTATGTAATAAATATTTAACTTTAAATCATATGTTGGACTGGCAGTACCATTATCTTTCTAAAATGAGATACCCCTATATGTACATTACATGTAACATTATTACATTCTGAAAACATTCAAATATGTGTAAAACATCTAAAGCAATTGGCGAAAAGGCAGCGTCCTATCTTTGGAACTGCAAAAGGATTTAAACTTACATCCAATAAATGTCCAATTCAAGCATGTATAACACCAAATCTCTCAATACATGTCATATCATATTTTGTAAGCTGGCACTCGACATAAACTATTATTAAACCAGTTTTTTGGAGGTTGTTATGAGGTCATTGCTACAGGGTCATCAATCATGGATGTGTAACTAAAGACTTATATCTTTCTGGCTTGCTCTCAAATATATCTTTATACATACGATAAAAATAGCAGATCTTTAGGACTATATAATTTGATTTAAACCATATCGGCTACGGGTCTATATTATCCAAACCGGTAGTAAATGTACTACAGGTTTTGATTTTATTAACATTATTTAATGGCAGTTAATGAAGAAAATAAAAATAGATATAAAAAAAAAAAATTAAAAAAAAAAAAAATTTCATTATCGGACTTATACATCCGGTTCATAAATTACATTAAAAGAAAAATTCTGACTATACATATAACAATGTTCAAACTTGCGAAATATATTCAATTATTTTATATGAATTATTGGTTTTATCTAAACTGACAGGTTTCACAAATGCTGCTCCTAACAGTGGGCAGTCATCGACAATACCCGGAGTCGGTCTTTTCTGGGAACTACTGTTGCAGGTAACATTGCTGTTTCTTGAAGGCAGTAAGCGCGGATTTGAGATGGAGGACGATTGAATATTGAAACTCGCTGATGACGTAATTTTGCCGCCAGTCCGAGTCACTTGATGCAAGGTGTAATTATTGGCAAAGGAGCGAGGCCTATTATTGGCGAGCTTATCTCGGGTACAGCTCAGACAAGGGGTCAGTCGGTAGATCAACTGAAGCAGATCTATCTGTATAGGGTGGATAAAAGTATACGAACAACGAGATGCATTTTTAATATTGTATAAAAAACAAACAAGACGAACTTGAAAGTCATAAAAGTTATTGGTTTTATAATTTAGTCCATGGAAGGTTTCACAATTCTGTCTCTATATTGAAACCTCGGTAACTTCCTTATTACCAAGCCTAGTCTATAACCTCTCTAAACAATAATGTGTTATAATATATTGAAAACAATTATATTATATTACTAAAATTACATAAATTGCATTATGTAGTGTAATTAAATACAATATCATTACAAGTGTTTCGAGAGCAGAACATTTGAAATTGCTGATAGCAGTCCACTAGTTAAGATTTTGTTTCACAAATAATATATGGTATATTAAATTGCAATATTGAACACTTCTGGCAATGAAAAGATATATATTATATAATAGCTACTCTATAACTACTAAATAGTAAGCCACTACTCTATAACTACTAAATAGTAAGCCATTACTCCATGACTACTAAATAGTAAGCCACTACTCCATGACTACTAAATAGTAAGCCACTACTCCATGACTACTAAATAGTAAGCCATTACTCTCTTCATTATATTTAATTAGACTATATAATCTTATATAAGACATGGTGGTAGATCAATCAATTTACCGAGTATTCGATAGACATGTATTATAATTATAATTAATGACTAAATCCTACACTTGCGCAAAAACTTTAAATGTAATACTATAATATATATATATTATATTGTATATGATCTAATACTCGGTAATACTATATCTATGAAGAAGACAAAACATAAAAAAATTGTCAAAATAATAATTTCAAAGGGTGATAACATTTTCCAAAGTCTGTTTTATGTATATTATATAGTCTATTTTTCTTCATCAGGAAGGCAGCTAAATCTAAGTACCTGAATAATATTTATATATACATAATAATTATATTTTTTAATATAAACGCACGTCTAAATTGGTATATAATTAATTGTTATGTCTATTTTAGGTAGCGATCGTTCTATCTAATAATATATACAATATATAGTAAATATTAGGCCTATGTAATTTTTTTATTAATTCAACATTTTATTAAACATTTATTATGTTTACATATTTTTACATTTTTTAATATTGTACATATTTGTATATATTTGAACTAAATTATATTTAGCGAATATAGATTATACAATTTCTTGTTTTTTTTTCGGACATCTTTTGTTCCACTCATGTAGGTAACAAATATATAGAATGCTCCGCATAAAGAGCATATTATTGATCTGTAAACGCAGAAAACCCTTCAAACAGAAACATTTGGCAGGACCTGTTCCCGCCTTGCTGGTACACATGACTGAAAAGCATGACGATGTTGACAATGTTAAGTGCATAACAGCTCAAACCATCTCAGCCGGATTGTGTGTGTCGAATATGTCCAGACCAACCTGGTCTTGATGCATATTGGAGGGATCATCACCAATCCTTGTAATAAAATCTATTACTCTACTGATTATTGTGCTTATAAACAACTATATATTGTTATTATACTTTGTTCAGACGTTTCGTAGATATTTTTTGGAATAACTTGATTTACTGAATTTAACAAATAGCTGTTTGATATATTACATTAGCAAAATAAATAAAAACGTTAGCTATGTTTTTTTTCTTCGTGAGCAGAATTGTATTTCAATGGTATATTTTCTCAATATCTATTCTACTAGTTAGAATAATAATGACAACAGCTAGTTCTATAAAATTGTTAATTAGTACAAAAAATAAAAACTTAATTATTTATCATATTCTCCATAAGAAAAGTAAGTGTTAGTAAAGTACAAAATTATGTGCAGAATCAATTATTATCTTCGAACCTTCTTATAAAAGAATGTGATATTTTCAAATTAGCTGAACATAATAATAATTGTAATACGAAAATTACTGGAAAACGTATAGGTGTATAAACAAGTAAATAACATTTGTAAATGATAATTATATAACTGCGATGTTCCTATTCCTATAATGAAACTATGTTACTCGTACTCAAATAGAATGTTTATTTCTAATGATATTACGAGAAACGTGTCCCAATCTACAATATTGTTCTTTGCATAAATTGTAATACGACAAATAGTGTAATAAACAATGTTTTTTTATATAATTTTATTGTTCTAAAAATGAACAAATGATGGAGGTATCATTTGTACATATGGTGACAATATGTTGTAACTTAAATCCGGAGGAAAAACGGGAAGACAAATCCGAATGAAATTTAACCTATTTTTCAAGGTCGTCAATGCAAAAGTATCTAAAATAATGTTAGATTTAAAAATAATCAAATTAATTAATAAAAAACAAATGTAAGGGATTTTAGAATGTCGGTGAAAATTATCAAAATACGTATACATTTAAATGAATTCTAAAATATACAAATTAAAGAATTATAAATAATCTCAAGTAATTAATACATTCTTTAAATTAAAATTGTTTGTTTATCTTTGTTACTTGTTCTAATGCCGACCTTAAAAACTATAGTTATTTATTCCTCAGAATTTAAGTCACAACCATATCATCTAACATACACCTATGGAAATAATAAGTTAGATCTATAGTGCCAGACTATATAGTTGATAAATAATTTGTTTTATTGTGGTAATATGTTATGTTTAGATGTTTCTTATGTGAAAAAGCTTTGTGTTTAAAAAATGAAAAAAATCATTAAAGAATGTCTTATTCAGATTTTATATTTCAGAAGATGCAATGCAAAAGCTATGACCTTAGAGATAATATTTCTTTATAATATATCATTATCTTTCTATTGCATCACATTTTACTTCATCATATTGTATTGGCTTATCAACCTATAATACGAGCTGTAACTTTGTGTATAATACGCAGACATCATTCTTATAGAATTATATATTTTACTTATAACAGGAAGCATGAATTATACATACATCTACTTTGTAACTCCTAAAAATAAGATCACGCTGTTTACGAAGTTTACGAATATAAAGACATCTGCATATGGACAAGAATACAACACAAAGTAATAACACCATTTCGAAAATAACAAATTTAGAAGAACTATTTTTTTGTAAATATTGTTTAAATAATTAATTGAAGGCTAAGCAGCAAAATAATCAAATTTGCAAGCATATTTTTGAAGATTGGATTGCTATCAAGTGTATCAGATTACAATAAATTATAATAAATGTGTACAAAACGTAATCCGATAGGGAGAATATTACAATAACAAAACATGAAATAAATAAATCGAAACATTTGTAAAAAAATAAAAATTTATTCAGAAATATAATGTTGACTAACAGCTGTTCCTACATTTAAAAGTATATATTTATTGTGTAACTTGAATGTAATATTTCGAATGTTGTATTCATTTATTGTAATAAACGTATTTATTTATATTGTAATTAAATTATTTTATATTAATGGTAATGGATTAACTAAATAAAAATAAAACTTTATTAGTGACAGCATAAAATATCTCAAAGATACTATACAGTATACAAATTATGTAGTTTAAATTTTAGCAAAAATGTATTCAGCGTTTATAGTTACTTATACTCGAACAAGTTTTTTGAAATAATATTTCGCTATTCACTATACGAAGAGATAAAAAGAAAACGAGATACAAGACACAAATTCGATTTTTCTATTTCAATATATTTCAATTTCGTATATGATTACCACAAAAAGGTTAATTTCTAAATTTAAAAATCAAGTTTAATTTTTCAATAAAATCACGATCTTCAATAAAAAATTTGACACATTTCTTAGTTCGTTTTTAAAAAATCTCTAACTTAAAATTTTGAAATAACTTTTATTATAAATTAATGATTAAATAAATCGGAAATTATGCGTCATTTTCTTAGAAAAGCCATCCAGAAAAGCAGCCCCCCCCCCCTTTTTTTTAAGTGCTGAATGCGCCACACGAACCTGTATATTTCTTTCACTTCAAAGAAAATCATCCTTCCTAATCTTTAAATCTAAAAGAACTCCTACCCATTTTAAAACAAAGAACAAAAAACAAAAATAAAAACACCTCTTTTTAATCTCATAAAATAATAAAAGATTAATAACGTTTAAGAGCAACGACACATTTAAAGCTAGAATAACAATAAATTTATATATAAATCCTGGCCCTAATTAGAGTCAAGCAAATCATTTTACAAATAAAAAATGTAAGCAAAAAAATGCAAAGGATGTTAAAAAACAAAGTTTAAAATATATTCGACAATGTAAAGAACTGGAAAGCATTCTATCGTTTTTATTAAGATTGCAGATCCTAATTCACATATCCATACTGCATCGAAGTATGGGGTGCCATCTACTGAAGAATCCTAACAAGTACCATGGAGGTTAACTACCTATAGTTTCAACGATATATTTTAAAAACATATATTTAAACAAGAGCTAAACATCCATTAGAAGGACAAAACATAGCTGACCAAATTTTTCCACCTTGAAATATGCTGTATAGCTGACATAGGCTAAGTATATTTTAAAGTAATACTTTTGAAAGATTTTATTTTCTGTGACTATATTTTTTTAATGATGTAGGTATCAAGTGAATTGAAACTTCGATTTCTTTACTAAGATCTTATCAAGATCTTGCCAAGATTTATAATTCTTGTTCAATTTCGGAATTCTCACCAAGATAAAACTAAATTTTGGAAATATATAAATATTATAAATCTTGATTTTCATAGTAAGATCATAGTAAGAAAACTTTGCTGTTTACCAAGATTTACACAGATCCTACCAAACAAATCTTGAAAATGTTTTAAAAAATTAATATCTTAAAAAGTCCATGGTATATAATTAAAATGTACTTTTCCTTATTATATAAAAGATGCATTACCCGAAAAGACTCGTTCATGAATCCATAGATGATAGGATTGACGAAGCTGTTCGACATGGAGAGCCAGTGGCAGACGATGAAGACCGCAGATAGCACGTATTTGGGTAGAGTCGGGAAGGTGGTCGTGAAGTCGGAGAGGATGAAGAAGAAATGGAGCGGTAACCAGCAGATTGCAAACAGGGTCACTATCAGGACGAGCATCTTGACAATCTGAGGATGTTGCGAAAAGGATGTGCGGACAGTGCATGCAATGCAGAGACTGATCAAAGCCTAGAGCAACGAAATCAAATGATAAATGAATACTTATATATCATATTTTTAGATCAAAAAAGCTGTACCTAACAGTACGAAAGAGGCTGAATTTCTAAGAATTTGAATAAGGAGTAAACTATGGAAAAATATAATAAACTATAATAAAAGTTTCTACAAATTTCTAAAAATTACAGTTAAACTCTACAATTAAAAATGATAAGACATGAATTTATAAAAGTTAAGCTTGCTTTTAGTTTTTAATTGGTTTAATAATTTAAAGTAAATATAAAATACATAATTATAAAAATATACATGCAATATAGCAGGGAGCAATTATTAACTTATTTCAATTAGAACTATCATATCATATAAATAGTTTTAGCATTCGTAAATTAACGATGCAATGATTTTGTAGGATTTGAAAAAGGAGTTTTGGAATAAATGTAGTAATTATGAAAGTAGTATGCGAAAAATTGTTCCCCGGAAACAATTACTTCTAGGATAACTACTATTTCTAAAATTAAACCACGAAGCGAACAATTGCACCTCCTACAATCAATCCTAAATATTTCAAATAAACGATAAAATTGAATATAATTTTTTTTAATTTTTCTTTATAAATATAACTGTAAAAATTTTATTAATTCGGAAGTTCAATTATAAATGACAATTTTTCTGTTTTGATTATATTTTGTCGCATAAAATTAGCGTTAAAGTTTACAATGAAAAAATAAAAAATAAAGAAACAAATTTATTTATCACTTACGCATACAAATGTGTAAAACATTTAGATAGCTGAAAAAATGTGTAAGTTTTAGTTATGCGAAATGCGTCTTTGGAATATTTGGTTATAATTCTGCAGCAATAATAAATAATGAAATATTATTCAAATAATATTAATAGAACAATATAAACTATATATAGTCATCTGATACAATTTTCAATTATTATAATTAATGAAAGGATAAACAATTATTAATATAATTATAACTGGGAAAATAAACATATACTAATGTCATATTGACCAAACTGCACTCTTAGCGGCATTGAAAGCATTGAAAATGGTTGTCTACTAGCATTAAATTATAAATTATAAATGATAAATATTAATTATTGTCTTCCTAAGTACATTTTTTAATAATATAATATAAATTATATATACTCGATTGTTATTAAAAAGTCCACTGGTATAGTGTTTAAACGTATTTATAGTATGTGGTCGAGTAGTTTCCCCAGAAAATGTTCTCCAGGAAAAAAACGTCGGGGTTTCTGGATATTGATAAGTTGTTGGGTTGTAGTAATCTATGGCCAATCGCTATAGTGTAATAATAAAAAAAACCAAAGCAATAATTTATAAAAAGATATGTTTGTTAAAAAAAATTGTCGATATTATCCTGATATAATTTTTAAGTTAAAAATGACAGTAAATTTTAGATAGAAAAACAAATTATATATATAGTATAGATTTTCAGGTATGAATAAAATGCAGCACCGTGCAAATATTCCTATTTTATTTGTATCGATTTTCAATTGATTGAAATTGATGTCTATAAGGGGATGACAGTTAGACTTGAAGGTATTTGTTCTGTGCTAATTATGAGACGTATAAGCCCTGTGAATAAAATATTGAGACCGTGTGAATAAAAAAGAGCAAATCCTCGGAGTCAAAGCAAGAGTAAGAGCAAAGTCTGGAGCTGTTGCTCATGAGAAAAAGCAAGTGAAAAAAATAAAATTTCAGATAAATTGCAAAGATTGCAAGATTGAAGTTAAACAAATGGAACCAACTTTCCTTTATTGTATGAACTACTCTTTTTTAGAATATATTAAGTTTTTTTATTGCTTGGAAGGATAATATTATATTTGTTATAATATTATAAAATATGTGTAAAAATAAAATAATGTGATTATGGTTTTTAATCTATTGTTTGTTTATTAAGGATGCATTAACAATACATTAACAATTTGTAATGAAAATTGTAATCACAGATTCAACGGAAAATATATTTGAATGAAAAAGCCAATTTCGTTCATTAATCCTTAAATTATTGATATTAATAAAATGCTAAACATATTATATTATTTACGTAAAAAAAATTCAATGGGCCAATTTTATATGTTAGATACTATTCACAAAGATCCTGAGATGTTCTATATCAAGCTTAATTTCTTATTCAGTACAATAAAATAGTGTAATTCTCTGCAGAATAATGGATCCCTGTTGTGGTTGCTTCCTTCCTATACTATTGTCAAATGTTGCATGTTCTGCTCACATTCTTGTCACAAATGCAGTTACTTTCAATTATCCGAGAAAAATGTGGAACAGGGACACTAGGCCATTTCAAATTACCGGTTGGGTTAACTCCAATGGTTATCGGGTGGTTACGATTCGGTCGAAATTTGCCGTAA
>JAUZND010002174.1:0-13026 GCA_034780555.1 Coelogynopora nodosa
TCTGGTGATAGTTTGATTTTATGCTTGACAAACTCCTCTTTGTTAAAGATGTTCTCATTTAGTGCTTTTGATAGTGATGAAACATTTTGGTATCGATCTGATTTCACACAATGTGTTTCATACAAAGGTTTATCCATGAGTGAGTCACTTGTATAGTCCAATTTCCATGAGTACATTTGCCTTTCTGGATAACCACAAAGTGGTACAGTTCCATAATAGGATCGATTGTGTGGAGCAGTAACGTAGCTTCCATATTCATTAAATGGAATCTCTACACCTTTCAATACTTCTCTACTTACCCAGTGAGAGGGAGTCTTCCAACTAAATCAAGTTTTTAGTCTGAGAAATTAAGTGGTTTATGGAATCCTAGTACCCAAGCTTTAACCCAGTTTAACCCGATCCCCAGCTTTAAATGCAGGTTTCTTCATCTTTTTTCCACCATAAATTTGTAACCATAGATCTGTTTCATTGTCTTTGGTTACCTCACTAGGAGCTTAATTTTTGAGACTTCGATGTGGAGAGTTATTTTAAGAGTGAACAAGTTTCGGAAGAATTTCCAATCTTTTATAGGAACCCTGTTTTACATGCGCCACATACCATCTTTCAAAGTACGATTAAAACGCTCAAACACTGCCGCTTTCAATGGACTTGCTATACTAAATTGTTTCCCTCCAATTGAATTGAGGTATTTACGTACATGTTTATTTTCAAACTTTCTTTCCGGCATCAGTTTGTAAATATTTTGAAATCCTTTAACTCGTTGAATATATTTTCTTTTTAGCAAATTTACTGTGTCGTCAGCTGATTTAAATCTTCAATGGTTCAGCCCAAGCTTAGCGTGAAATTAAATCAATCAATATCAGCATGTATCGATAATCATTATTCTCTCCAGCATAAGGTTGCATTTCTTCCAGATCAGATTGATGTTGCATGTCCATCCCTCGTGTCATATATAACTTCTTTTCGGGAATTTTATCAAGGCATGTCTGTGTAGGGTGTATGTGAATTGACTCTGTAACCATTGTCTCACTTGGATCTTGTGAAGATTTGATGCAGCGGTCAGTGCTTTGACGCTTCTGTAAGCTTTTTGGCAGTAGTTATTGGTGCAGTTTATTGAGAATTTGAGGTTTACAGCATCAACTTAGTCAGTGTCTGGTGAGCAACAACAACAAAGGAAATTTTGCATTTTCCATAGAATAGAAGTACTACGTATATAATATTTAACTTACATTTCATTTATCAATTGATGGTATTCTCAGAGACATCTTCAACGTATCGATTATTTTCTGGAAGAGAAGAATCAATGTGTCACTTTATATGAATCCGATTTCAATATAATGTTAAATACACGTCAGCTTTCATTCCAGTTGACTTTCCTTGATATGGGTCTAGGACGGTAACTTCCAGGTGGAGTGTTCAATTGTGGACGAGGTGGTGGTGGAGTATGAGGAGGAGAAATACTTTGACGTCGTTTTCTAGAGACGATGCCGAGTTCCTTTGAAGTTGCTTTACTTAGAGCTGACTTGTCGACATAAAACTTTTTCAAAATTGCCTTGAATTCATTCCATCCAACAGAAACAGATACATTTGCCTGCTTATCATTGATAGAACACTGAACCAAATCATACAAATTCGAACCAGCGATATGTTCAGCATCAATAATCTCTCCATTCTGTGACCATGAGAAAGTTGGCTTTTTTCCACGTAGAAATGTAAGCAGCGAAATTGCCTTTGGAATTTATGTATTGGTCAAACTGAAAGAAATCTGAGTCATATAGTCACTAAGTGTTCCACTCTCCTTTTCTTCATTATTTCTGTCACGCATTTCATTCATACGTTTTTCTTTAGTAAATTAAGCCGCTTTAAGACGATTTTGTTGAACAGGTCCAACCTGTGATTGGATTGATGTGGTAGGTTTGGATATATTATTTAAACTAGAGTATTCATCTTCAGTCACCAAAACCAATCGTGAATAAGCTGATGTACTGGTCATAATTTTCCAGAAAACGAAGATGAACCAGTAGCAGAGACAACAATGGTTGCTAGAACTTTTGCAGGAAGGGGTATTATAGACCCTAGAAGTGGAAGTAGTGGCAGGAATCCTCCTTACTGACTGAGAGCAGATTGAAAAGTTTTTATTGCTCCCTTTTTATGGACACACCGAGCCATACAACGAATCATCTTCTTACGTTTTTTGAGTTGCTTATGTAGTGATCTAGGAATGTTAGGTAAATTACCATTCGATAGGTTGAGGGTGATGTCCAACAGTGTCTGAATAAAATCAGGATCAGTATTCTCCACAACAGCTTTCTTTAACTTTGGATTAGCCTTGGAAAATGCTTGTAGCAGAGCAAATTGTTGCCGAAAACGCTTGACTCCCATTTTGCATATTTACTATTTTTCAAAACTTTTTCTTTATGTTTTTTATGTTTATAACTTTAGCCAATAATTTTGGCATTGAATTAAGATGCATAGCGTGAATGGTCCATAAATAAATAAACAGTCCAAGTAGTACAAAGAATTGTGCAGCAGTCACAAGTAGGTATCCAATTTTCTTCTCTCGTACCGTAACCATTATTCCGAACAATTGATGGTTTCCTGTTCCATTCGATTGTTTATAACCTGAGATGCACGCTCTTCTGTCATATAAGCATATGTGGGACTTTGTAGGGTAGAATTCGTGTTCTTATTCGAATGTCATGTGGTGTACATTGATGAAAATCCAAAATTATATAGGAATAGGGTTACATCATGAAAAGCCGACTGCAAAAATTTGTGATTCATCTGTCGACTCAGGAAACCTATTTGTGTAGCATCTCGAGGATTATTAAATGGAGTCAAATAATGCGCGCTAAGAGAACGAGTCTTGCTATCTCGTCCTTTGACAAAGAGATCTAAGTAATATTAACGAGAAAACAGTTGCAATGATGAACAATTTTTGTATATAAATAAGTCACCACTTGCGAAGACATCGATTCACTCATAAGATCATCAAGTATGATCACATTTCCACTTTTAATCTTGTTGAAATTGTCAGGCAACCCTTGATGCATGCTTATTTCCACTCCGGAAATCTCTGAATTGAGTTGTTTCAAAACATTTGGTTATATAATTCCGCAATACCAGTGAATATGTGTAATAGGTGTCATGAATAGGTAGCGATGCACTTTCAATAGATTCGTAACAAAAACCGTCTTGCCACATTGTGAAGGGCCAACAACTGACACTGCACTTCCCATTTTAAAGCGTCCATTCATGATTAAATAATTTTCAATATAATGAGAGAAGCGTAGAGCATGTTTAATCGTTATTTAATTCATTTTCTCACAAGTGGATCCAGTGTAGCATTAGCACTGTGAAAAAAGGCAGCCATAATAGTACCGGTTGAAGGATGACTTGCAACTCCAATTCTGTTTTCAATAGCGTACAAAGTTTAACTTTCACTCGAAAGATACTTCATTCGGTAAAGGAATGCAATCTCTTCAATAACATATGATATATTCTATTCATGTGTACCTAGTTTATCATGTGGAATTCTTCTATATAATACAGTAATAATTACTTTCAATGAATCCTTGACTTCATGTGTAATAGTAAGATGATTGGTTAACTTTTGATAAGGAATTTCCGTTTGATCACTAAAGTTTTCACTTGAGTCTTGACTTGACGATGTATCAAGAAGTCGTCGAGTCTTGTTATATCCAAAAATATTTGTGATATATACATATATAATGAAGCAGAGTTTCGTTTGTTTATAGACTTTTATACTGTTTCGATCTTATTATAATCTCATCAGGTAAGAATAGTCCAAAAGGACAACTAAACGACAGGATGAAAGTCTGTAATTTACGATTAAAATTGAATGAATATATACAAAATGTGCAAGTCACTGATTAGTTTTCACACGATGATGGTAATTGAGGCGCGATTGTTTGTCGGTGTTTTTGATTAGAGTATTCGGGAAAAAAGCCAGATAATTGATGGTTGTCAAATGGAAGGCTGTAATTCACACCAACACATGCCATTTTATCTTCAAAGAAAGATAAACTGCGTTTGTTATAGTGTAGAGTCGTGATGTTGTGATTGTGAGACGCAAATCTGGTCGGATCAGTATTCACTTTTATCTGATCGTTATACGCCTTCATGTATGAATCGTGATTAAGAATGTTCTTGACAACACACATTTGAACACCCTTTGCTCTCTTATGCTCCGAACCGTTTTGTGATAAAAGGATATAGGCCTTTGGACGAAGGAATACCCATATTTCTTTCACACAACTCAAAACTGCAGTATATCGACTTATCGGAAAATTGGAAGAGTCCAAAAGTCCATCTTGCAACATTCGAGGAAATAACACTTGATCAACATTGATGTTGGATACGCGTAGAAAAAAGGAGTCGGTATCGCCTGCCAATATCTTAAAATTACCGCCAAGTTCCTTTGAATATGTTTTGAGGCTGTCGTAACCCGCGGAATGCACGATAAGTTTGGAAAGTTCCAAAACCGCCATTCCGGTGTAAAGTGGCTTATCCATTGTAGCAGCTTCTTTACACAAGTGGACGCCAAAAAGGTATATATTAAATAGAAAAAAAGGTATTGACAAACATGAAGCTCGACTTGCTAGAGTTGTCACATCATTTTCACTGTTGGTCAATCTGCAATTCATTCTCTTTCGAAGTTTTTTCTAGTGTCCTGTCGAACAGTGAGTTATTTTATAATTTATAATAATCTTTCTCGAACTTGTTCTTGGCCTCTTGTCGACGTTTACTGTTGTACTGGATGTAATCTTAGAAAAATGCCTCCTGATGAAACTGCAGTTTGATAGCACCATTCCTTGCTTAAGATAGAACTGAAGCATCCTTCCATGACAAAACATATTTCTCATTTCTATTATGATTGAGCAGGAGTTTAGTAGTACCCTTGTACTTGAGTCCATTTATCTTTTTTGAAGACAGATTTTTATAATGATTATTCATAAATGGAATCAGCCAACTGGATAGTATAACCTCTTTTTCTGGTGCGAATGGAAAATCTTCATTAACATCTTGAATATGTGGCGGATACTCTAAGTCCAACTCACAAATGTATCCAATATCTCCGTCTAAGTCAATAGTTTCGAGGTCCAATTTATTTATTTCAGGCTGAGTAAACCATTTAAATTGCGAATGTGGTAATGCCTGTGAGAAAGGGTTTCCATATAAATTGTTTGCGTCTATGTATAGCAATTCCACACGTTCTGTTAACTCTGTGGGTATATGTTGTCTGTCATGATGTTTGTTCACAAACGTCATTCCACCTCGCGTTACGCTTTCGATAAATTTGTACATGTCAACGTCCTTCAATAGTTTTACCTTGACTTTCGTCATCTCGGAGGCATATTGCCAGCACATGCTGGGTGCTGAAACAAAATATGCAGGGTCTAGTTTATCTTCAGTTAGACTTAGGTTGCGGAATGCCTCAAATACATTTGCTAATTGGTGGACATCTTGTTTTAAATACGTCAGCATATAGTTGTCGAAATTTTGCACTTGAATTCATACGAGGCCTCTTGACCTCTCGCATAATCCTCCTCTGAACGCTGTTGCTTTTTGAGATTATCAAAAAAGGCTTCTCGTGTTGGTAGTGGATTCCATCATTTTCTCGAATAAAGAAAAATATGTATATGGGAATACACCTTTCGCAGTTATCAGAAAATCTTGAGCAGAAGCCGGAATTGCCCGACGACTTTGTTTAAGATCAGTTGGAGCGAGATTTCTAACGAGATTGTCTAGTGAGTCTCACTTAAACTGCACACTATCTTTGAATTGGAGTTTCACACGAATAGTAACTTCCTTTATCTTGTCATCTTTTTAGTCTAATATTTTGATTTTTACTACAGAAAATGTGACAGTGAGTGCCATATATTTTTCTTTTGAAAGCGGAATACCCAGTTCCCATTCTTTCATCTTTCCATCTTTCCATTTTCATCTGTCGCATATTGGTGTTGCAATCCTGGTAGGCTGCACCTCTGTATCGACCGGTAAGATGGTCGTGCTCTGCCACTTTGAAACTCTTGCTGTTTCTGAACTTTTCATCACATATCTAACAACTAGTGGCTCTGCTGTGAACCTTCTTTTCTCCCTGACTAGTCCATACAACTTTTTGAAAGGAGTGTGTTTTGTTCCATTGGTAGACGTGTCTGCCCCATAGTTCGAGCACTTGCATGGAATCAATTATGCAGCTATCACCAACAAAATGTCTGTAACCGAGATTTAGTGGGGCAGCTTTAAGTTCGGAGTGAGGTACGAGCACTATTCTAAAAGCTGCCGGCTTATATTCAACATCTCTAACAGTGTTATTATTTAATGTGCACTCGATATCCGCATACATAACATATGGTAGTTGTTGACATAATCCTAAATTAGTGAACTCTAAATGTGTATTTTTTGGTGGGAGAAGTGTGATTGCCTGCTCTGAGTAACACAGATCGCGATGATCATCAAGCAGATTTTAAGATTTAAACGGTTGTGCAAATATATTGATCACATTGCCTGGCGTTTCTGATGATGATTTGCTCTGAGCACTTTTACCGGGCGGCTTTCATTTTCCTCATCCAGCTTTAGCAAATTGAAATAGATGCCAATATTGTGTCGTTCAAATGTGATGAAATAACGTGCATTAGCTGGTGATACAATTCCTGTCCAATTATACCTGGCTTCATGAATATTGTACTTGTGATGTTTTATGAGAATACTGATAAATTCATGGGAATGTCCTACCACGTCGACTGCATTGTGGCTTTCTCCTGCAAATGCAGTTGCACACTAACTCTGCAATAATAGGAAGCCCATCGGGATAATAGTCGATTCTATGCATGTTCAGCATTTGAAGCGAATTAAAATGTGAACTACATTGTCCACATTAAAATAAGTTTATAGATGTTGGGGAAGCAGAAGTTATTTACCGAGATGTGCACGGAATTTGGCCGTCGTTAACAATTTCTCTCATGTTGGCAGATATATCTAAATCATCCGTGCAATATCGATATATATATATTTGGTGTCTCAGACACATAGTCGGAAATGTAAATGCTTACATCCTGCAATGTTTCGATGGGAGGATAAATCGCATCAGGATAGAGAGAGGTCCACAATTGATCGATGACATCTGGTCCGGATTCCGCGTTGCTTATGTCGAGAGGAGGATCAATAATAGCATTGTTTAATACTGTATTAACTAGTTCGGATTACAGCCATGCCAAAAATTCGTACTCATAATACATCTGATCAGCTCACAATTGATAAATCTACTCTGGCTCTGATGCTGCGATGGATGTGTCGTATAAAATTTGTGCTGTAGGGGCAGACTGAGTTGAGTTAAAATTCAACAAATGTTGCTCAAACTGAATAAGAGTAGTATTCGTATAATGAAGCGGAGACAGTATGGATCGAATAAGCGGCGACGTTGGTACTATTGACGAGGTTGTTGGTAGCGTTGGTGGCATTGTAATATTGTGCCAGCCTGCACAATGATAGAATTTCACCCTCTTGATGAATTCTTCCTCGCTTATCTCCTCCTCCTCTGTAATATCACTGTTTTCCTCCTCCACCACCTCTGTCATATCACTATTTTCTCATTTGCCTGACTGTCCTCCTCACTGATTGAAATATCGGAAATATTTCCGAATAAAAAGTTTATAATTAAATAGAAATAGTAATAAGTCACGAATTGAATTAATTCCAAATATAGTTGTAGTAAGCGCATATTAGTAGTAAATAAAGTTGTGGCAAAGTAGCAGAAAATAAAGTAGTGGTAAGGTAGCAGTGAATTTATAACAGTAGAGCACTGCGCACAAATACGACCGTGCACGGCAAGAGCTTCGAGCGGAATGAATTTAAGCTGCGAAAGCTTCTCTATTTATAGATTTTCAGATAAGTAGGCGGGGAGGGTGGGGTTGGGGTTTTTGTGTCAACCTAGTTACAAATTTAAAAGTGAAACATATACTTTTTACTTGTATATGGCAAATATACATAACATTAGACCTAAGCATGATACTAAGATTCCACTTTCGTCTAACCATATAATCTCAGACTGATAACATTTTTTAAAAGAACAATCAACAAAGTCGACCGAGCCTTTGCTTACATAAAGTCCCATAAATTTCCACGTTCTCAAATAATGATCTCATGAAAGATACTCAATTTCACGAAAGTTTGGAAGACAACTAGATTCATTCCTTGCTTGTATTCTAGTATATTGTCACACATTTTCTAGGCAACCACCCAAGTCCAGAGTGCGAATACTATGTATAGAGAATTTTTATGTTATTGGTGCCCGCATGTCCATAATTATGAATTTTTCAGCTGGCAATTACATTACTTTCCAGACAACTGCGGATATGTGTGCGAGAATAGCAATTGGAGTAATTTCACCAAGGATATTTGAGTGATAGGAGTTACCAAAGCTACTGAAATGTGAGCATGCTCGCAGATTTGTACTGGAGACTCAATACATTTGTTACGGCTATGGAATGTAGACGAAAGTATTTAAAAAAGTCTCATCATCCAAATTTACTCTTCCTGTGAATCATTTTATGTACTTTATATAGGAAGTGCAGGAGAGATGATCTAACTATACCCACGTACGTGTTTCAATACACTTTGTGTAAACTTTCTGTCGATTGAATCTGTTAAAAATAAACTTGTTAATTTTATAACAATCCTAACTACTTTTATGTATATTTTAAAACAGTGAAAGCATAAAAACATAAGCTTGTGCAATAAAAAAGTAATTTTTTTTAATCAAGCGTGCAAAAAAGATATAGAAAACAGAATAGAAAAACAGAATAGGAAAACCGCATGTAAATAAATGTCAAACGCACACCAGTGTAATAAACAATTAAAGGATCATTAACTTGATAACATGGAAAAACACCTTTGGAGCAGTCGTCAAAAATATTCTCACAGGAGTTTTTAGGAAATACAAAAGCTTTGTGACGTTACTAAGTTATATTAAATGAAAAAAACGACCTTTCAAAAGTATAGTATATGTTTACATAGAATAACACAAATATTTATATTTAAAAATGGATAACTTACTAAGTTCGTAACACATTTTTAAATCCTTAAAAATCACAACAGCATTAGTATTTCCAATTAGCAAATTCAAAATCTATACATTTGAATTTTTTCTAAAAATATCAAAATTTTGCTGTAAGAACCTGCTTCGCAGACGATTTCTGAAATAAGATAATAGAATATATATAATTGCCTTTATTAATTGATTATAAGCTCGCCACCAATTATTATTAGATTGGGTATATAGGGTTAAGAGAAACAGTACATAGTAGTGATAGCTAAACGAACACATATATTATCTATAACTTTAATCAAAGGACGAATATAGTCCACAGCGATGCCATTTCTTTATTTTGTTCAACAGGAATTCAAACACAATTAACATTCTTAATAGTGGTTGGCCGAATATAATCACAGACACATCAAGTATGCTAACCATGGATACGGTAATATAAAAAAATTAGATTTTTACTAAGTTTACTAAATTTTACAACGTATTAGTAAAGTCATAAAAATGACTGCGGTTTCATTTATTATAAAATTGGAATATTTATTACACTATTTTATACGGTAAATTTTATGACGCCTCACCTGCATTTTAATAAATTCTGCCCCATCCAAATTACGCATCATCAGAAATATTCAAATCTTTTCACAAAAATAGAGGGGCAGATCCAACCTTGTTTTCTCTGAATTTAATTTTGCAAGTATATATTTTGTATAATCGTAATTAAAAATACAGCCATATTAACTAAATTTAAATATAATAATTTCTTGCTTTTTGAATGACACTGGTAATATCTCCATTATACACTTAGAAAACGTGTGTAATTATTGCTTTAATGTACACCGCTTTTATGTACAATGACCCTCAGGATTGAAATACTGAGGCGTATTGTAAATTTGGTATAAGGGTGGGCCTGAATGGTTTACGCAATTTTTATTAGTTAGGTGCTATTCTACAAAAAGTTAAACAGTGTTTATAAATTTTAATGTTTCAATATGATACATTTAGCAATTTAGTATCAAATAAATATATATTTGCATAGTTTTAAAAAGAATTATTATTATCAAGTAAAAATATTGTGCACCGTTTTGTTGCGAAAGCTCAAAAATAGAATTTTTCGATATAATTTTAAGAATTCACCAATGACCGTTAATTACAATTAAACGATTGGATTTTTACAATAAGACACTTGAAATTTGTTCCTAAAAGAATGTGTTCATGTTATATGCATTATTTAAGGATATTGGTTCAAAAAACGTTTAAGAATTTGAGGTTTCTTGTATTATCGCTCAGCAAAGACTGCGTCACGAATTTCCACATAATTCCAGAACTTATAAAAATATGTTTATATAAGGTAAAATATACGATGCAAATCGATATATTGCAGATAGTTAATTATAGGCGAGGACGTTACACAAATACATTAATAAAAACCATAAAAAGTATGTAATAACACAAGAGTTTAAGAGAAACGTATTAAAAGAAGTTACATAAAAAATTGTAACCAAAAAACTGCTGGGTTTATAATATTATATCCATTTGATTGAAATGTCTCAATCTTGTTATATTTATCGAGATATTTTATAGGCATAACATAAATAATAGTAGTATAGGAAGTGTTGATTCGGCCGCCACACTTGACCTTTGAGTTGAGTAAGGGTAGAGCGGATTCTGAAGGACTTCGTTGTTTTTACATTCTACCTTTGACCTTTCACTATTATTGACCACTATTAATCGTCATAACACATTAATTACAGATAACATGCGGACTGTGGTTACATAGATTCTATATAATATGCCGGTAGCAGTTAGGTTAGAATTTAAAGCATATTTTCTTATTATAAGAATTACACGGTTTTGATACAGCTGCCTTTGTACCAAAGCCATACAAAGCTCTTATCCTATAAATTATGCCGTGAGCTGGGTTTATTAGCCGAAATTGCTAACTGTCAAATACCGACTGCGGACACTTCGAAAGTGTCACAATTGATATCTGATTTTGACGACCTTTTCACAGGAACTGGTACGTTGTCTACTGGTGACCAGTATACTATTACATTAGCTCAAAACGCAAAACCATATAGCCCTCCAGCGCGGAGATTACCACCAGCAGTTGTTCCTAAAGTAAAAAAAGAACTTGATAAAATGGTTGCCGATGGCATAATAAGACCGATTGAAGAGCCAACAGAATTTTGCAGTCCTATGGTTGTAGCATATAGAAAAAACGGAGACGTTCGTATTTGTTCAGACATGCGGCACTTGAACTCTAGCATTTTAAGGGAAGAATTTCAAATACCTACGTCAGAGGAACTAGCAGTCCGCGCGACTGGAGCTCGAGTTTTCTCGAAACTTGATCTCAAAGCAGGGTTCTGGCAGATACCTGTTCATACAGACTCAGAAAGATACCTGGCGTTTTCAACTCCTTTCGGTCGATATTGTTACCAAAAACTTCCAATGGGTCTCTCCGCTAGTCCAGAATTTTTCACCAGAGTTCTTACTAAATTATTGGAAGGTGTTGAATCTCTCTTGATATATGTCGATGACATAGTTATTTGCACGGAGAGTATCACAGAACACGAGCGAGTACTCAAACTAGTTTTTCAAAAGTTACGAGATGCGGGATTACGATTGAACAGAGATAAATGTTCATTTTTCTCCGCTCACATCGACTTCCTCGGGCATGTTTGGAGTGCAGAGGGCATCCAAAACAGTCCGTCTAAAGTGGAAGCAATAAAACAGATGGAACCACCGAAAGATAAACAAAGCTTAAGATCATTTCTAGGTCTTGCGGCTTATCTGGGTCAAAATTCAATCGCTCATTACAGTAGTACAGTCCAACCCTTATGGGAGATGTTGAAAGGAGAGCAGTTCGAATGGTCTAGCTCCAATAGAGCGGTTTTTCACAAAGTTATAGATCTACTCTGTACTGAAACAATTAGACCATATTTTGATCCATCTAAGACAACAGTAGTCCAAACTGACGCGTCTGGAACAGGGGTAGGAGCCGTTCTGATACAAGATGACATTCCTGTGGTATTCGTATCTCGTACGCTTACCGACACTGAAAAGAGATATTCGCAAATCGAAAGAGAATTTTTGGGAATGGTGTTCGGCGTTACTAGATTAAGTAAATATCTCATTGGTACTAGATTTACTTTAATGACGGATCATAAACCGATTGTGCAGTTATTTAACAAACCGATCGATAATTTATCTAATCGGCTGCAAAGATGGTTGATAAGCATTCAACATTTTGAGTTCGATATCGTTCATATAAAAGGTGAATTAAATATCTTGGCAGATGCTATGTCTCGCAATTCAGTGCATGATGAACCGAACGATTCTGAATTAGTCGAATACACACTCTGTAGTTTCTTAAAATGTCTTCCTGTCGATCTAAAATCAGTAGCTGAAGCGACTTCAGAGGACGATATCCTAACTCAAGTTATTGCTGCGGTAAATTCCGGGTGGGGTACCAAATTGACTCCGAATTTACAAAGTTATTATCAAATTAGGAGTGAACTCCTGGTTAAATATTGTAAAAACAATTGTCAATGGCCTATTCTTTGTAAAGGTGCGCAAATTGTTGTACCTTTATCATTACGTTCACAAATTCTTGATGAAGTTCACGAAACGCATGTTGGCATAACTAAAATGAAGGCAATTTTGCGGACTTTTTGTTACTGGCCAAAATTGTACTCTGACGTCGAAGAGTATGTCCGTCGTTGTACAGCGTGTACAGTCTATCAAAAGAGACACGATAGTGCTCCTATGAAACCGACAGCCGAAAACGAAACAAAGCCATGGGTTACTATAGCAATCGATCTGACAGGACCATCACAATTATTGGATGGCAAAGTCCTTCTTACTATAATAGATTTATATTCGCGATATCCTGAGGTATTTGTTTTGCGAGAGGGCTCGTCCTTCGAAATAATGACTAAACTACGTTCCGTGTTTGC
>JAUZND010002175.1:0-13024 GCA_034780555.1 Coelogynopora nodosa
AATCAGGGTCATACGTTCTATAGTTCAATCAAAAACTTAATTTTTTTGAAAAAAATTGGCGTACCCCCCCCCCCCCTCAACGTACGAATGGTTAACAGCTGTGATTATTTTTTGCATAATCGCATGTTTTTTTTTTGATGACATTTTGTCCATTTTTATTTTCATATTGTTTTACGCAGAAATTCTGTTAACATCGATTTATTTTGATGCCTTCACATTGATAAATTCGCATTATTATATTTTTAATTATATTATACGAATTATATATTTTACTTATTATAATTGAAAGATACTAGCGTTATATATTTATTATAATATTTATTAACTGAATACTTATATAATAAATAATTATATAATGATAATTTGATGCCTTTCTTCTAAATGTTTCAGTTATTTGGTAATAAATCGGGACAAGATCAGTTCATCACGAGGTTTCTCTTACGGGAAATATCACGACAGCTCATCGCAGTCAATGGAATATTTGAAAATGCTGGAGATGCTCTTGATGAAAAAGCCCAACACGATAGGTAATATATTTGTGTCACGTCGGTGCATTTTACTTATTGTTTTTTTTTAATTTTGAATAAATATTTATAAAAATGATTTAGATATCGTACCTTCGTCCGTGTACATATTTTATAGGGTTTTCTCCGTGGAGGGCGGAGGGTATTTAACCCCTCTTCTTTAGGAAAAACTAACTTCCTATTTTCCGATTAAGGTGAATTTTGGTATACAGATCTTATACGTTCTAAAGACTTGTCGATCTATTTTTATCTTTAAAAACATTAGTTAATTAGTATCATTTTTATGACCTGATTACGTCATAAACTCCAGTTGAGGAAAACTATGGGAAAATAACCATATATGCTATATATTGACCCATATATGCTATATCTTTTGATCAGTGCAACCAATTGACTTGATTCTTTTGCATCTGATTCCAGATCACGAGATCTATAATAGTTTGGTTTATTTTTATTATACTACTTATTTAAATAAACTATAAGTAGTATAAATGTTAGTTGAGTATTATTTTAAATTGCTGGTTATTTTAATAATTTATTTTATTATGAATTAAATGTATATTTTTACGATAAACTTATTTTTTCTGTTTATTTTGCAAGTTTTAGCTCCTAATATCATCGGCAAGTAAGAAAACATAGGGGGGTATAAAATAGTTTAATATTGAATAATAAAACAATTTTTCTCTGGTATGCTAAAATATTCGAAATTATATTTGTTATATTTTTTAGTTAAATAAAAGCATTTTAGTCACTAAGTAGAACAATCAGGGTTATACATTACATCGTTCAATCAAAAACTTTATTTATTTTAAGAAAAAATTGATATTCCGCCCCTCCTCTTACGAAGGGTTAACAGATTTAATATGAAGAAAGTTTCCTATGTTCGTTTTTATTATTTTTTAAAGTTAGAGTCTTAATTAGATTAAAGATAAATTTAATTGCCTCAAAATTTAATCTTTATATTAAGTATAAGCAACTCGTTTTGACTTTAATTCAAACTATTTGAATGAAATTCTATTTTTGGATCAATTTTAAAATATCTGTTTTTGTGCTATTATGTTATATTTCAAAATCTTTCTAAGGAGTTTTAATTTAAAATAGTTATATTCCTGTAAATTGATTAAAAATTTCTAATAAAATGTAATACAAGAGATTTATTTCAAATTGTTATCGGACATTTTTGTCTTAAATGCCTGCCTAGCCACAAGTGAATAACACTACTTTGTTTATAGATAGTTTTCTGAAAGTAACTTTATTGTTTTTATAAAACGTTATATACAGTTCATAGTTTCTGCATTCGAATTGCGAATCAATGAAGTGGAAAAATATTTTGATTTGATAATTTGGTCACGACTATTTGAAAGTAATATTTTTAGTTTCTGTAAATATTGTTCAATATTGACTACCTACTTGTGTATATTGTGCACTAAATATTATTTTAAAAGTTTGTTACTTTGCAAAAAAATTGTATAAACATAGTTTATCCAGTCTCACAAAAATAAAGATATAAGCAAGGTAAAAATCTATACGTTTAAAATGCAAAGAGATGACGTTCGAAATTTACTTTAATATAATTTAGTAAAAATAATTAAATTAAGATGAATAAGACAATGCTAAAAATTAAGTAAGCTCCCTATATCAAAAGTCATTATATTAATATTGGATTCTGTCTAAATAGCTCGTCTTTAAATATCGAAAAGGTTAAGGGTTTCATTGCTTTTGTGCAATGAAGTATTTAAGAATTTTGTTGGAACTAATTGCGACTAATAGTTCGCAACTATATGAGTAGAGCTTAAGTTGCTTCACTAATCTTTTTTAATATGGAATATAAAATAATTTCTACGAATAATAAGTCTGTAACAACCCGTTTAAAGTAATTTCCACAAATGTTAAAAAAATTATATTTTTCGCTTTTTATGTTGTACTTGAATACATTGCTGTAACCATATTTTCCACTCGATTACACGCATCCTATAGCTATCGCAATACATTTTCGATATTCTTAATTACTTTATTATCGATTAACTCTAACCCCATGAACCTTGTTTTCCGGTTTTTTTAAGTAAAATATCACCGGGGTAAAAATACATAGCTGCAACCTGTTCAGGTTATATTATTGCACAAAACAAAAGTTTTTTTAATAAATATTTAATAAACAAAATGAAGTATGCTTCTTAATTTTTTATTGCCGCCTGTGCCTCCTTTTCTTCCTGTTTTATTTTTATTACATTGCGGGTGCCAAGAGGTTATCATATTTATAAATTGAACTTTTTGTAATAAATGTATGTTAGTTAAAAAATGATTGTTATTAAAATAATAAAAAATTAGGCAGAAGTTGTAACATTTTGTATTTAAACTGCGTGATGGGGGTTGTGTGTGGCAATAGGGACGGAACACCCATGCTAGCCAACCTGGACTCCACCGGCAAGACCGCCTTCACCACCTCACGACGCTGGTATCGACGTCAGATCTCGGATCCACCGAAGGGGGTGTCGCGTGCACCTCTGCTCACCTCCTCCTCCAACTCGGCGGCGCTCGACTTCGAACACAAGCGACTGCAGAGTCAGGTCGACCAATTGGCCAAGCTGGTCCAGCAGATGCAGAGTCATGTAGGTGGACAGATGGTCAATATGTTACTGAAAATATGCAGTAAAATTGTTGATATTTACTATAATATGGTATATGTTGTGATATAACTGTTATATATCTATAAATTGGTACGGTGTAATTTATTTCTGAACGAATCGGTACAATCCGATTGTATATTTAGAAAGAATATATTTAATTACTAGCTCTCGCGATAAAATAAACTAACTGACTTGGAAAAAATATATCATCAAAATCGATAGAAAAATAAAGTACTAGTGGACGTGAAGATTTATCACAGGGATGGATAATATGGTGTGTTACAGAAAATAGTTCTTTATATCATCATTTAACAAACGTTTGAAAGGCTTTTATTTATAATGCACCTATACTGTATCAGCCATATGCACCAACCACGAATAAAATAAACTAAGATTAGTGTTAATCCTGGGTTCCAAGAATAAATTTCGAAGGCATCATTGAACTTTAATCTTGGAATAGTTAACCTCTAAATAAAGCTAAGCGTAACGTGCTGCCAATCAATATTTTGACAAGTCAACATTGTGAAACAAATAAAACGAGACACATGATAATATTGATAATATATGCAGATTTTCAAAAGTTAATTTCAGTATTATAGTCTGCTTCGTTACCAACATCCATTATTATATAATAGTTTCAATTAGTTTAATGTATTTTGAGCATATATTTCAGACATAGTATACATTTTTTTATTTGCGAAATTAATACGTTGATCGAAATTCTTACTGGAGATATAATTAAAGTAATTGAAGACAAACGGCCGTATTGTTCTTTACTTAGAAAAAATCTGAGATGTGGAATTTTGAAGTATCTGAAGCTATTGACCAAAAAAGGTCCGAAATTTGCAATAACCCGTGTAGCCTTGTGAACGATACGTCTAATCGTTGACTGCTGTATTCCAAATAGATCTGCCTCAGTCATTTGAAATTTTCCTGTCGCATAAAATCGTAATATAAAGAGTAATTAAAGTTGTGACTTAAGTGGAATATTTCGTTTTGTACAATGTTGGTGATGGGGCTCGATTAAATCATGATTGAATATAAATGTATTTTTGTGGATCTAAACCGTTGACGAAATTCCTTATCACAGTAATCGTTATGTATCCTGACGATGCAATATTTGTTTTCCCCCCATTAATCCTAACTGAATGTACCCATCATAATCAATATATCGGCTCGCCATAAATCGTACTTCCCAATGAAAAATCACGACGACAATGAAAAACTAGCGCTTAAACCTGCACCATTATATGTAGACTAACTATTACAAGAATAAAAAAAGTATAATCCTGGATTAACTTTAATCGTGGTTGGTGCAACGCGAATAACTTTTCCTATTTTTTAATCCAGAAATATTTGTTATTCGTTGTTGGTGCATATGGCGTTTATATATTTATATATTATTATATATTTAAGCTAATTACAAACGGTTGTCTAATTTGATTACATAAATATTTTTCGTGGGATTTTTATCCGGAGCCATTCTGAAAATTTTAACCACTTTGGGTTGCTACATCTTGCAGCGTTACACACAAACTTGATATAAAATAGTAAACTGAAAACATTGATATTTCAATGTGGAGTAATATTGATTTGTTTATTAAAAAGTACTGTGTACCATTTTGAATGTCAATATACAATGTACATACACCGTTGTCAGTTCTGAAGTATTTTATATTGAATGATATTGCCCTAAATGTTTCCTGTTTCCTCATTTTATCAACCATGCTATCACTATACAAAACATATACTGGATATTGTACATTACATCCTAATACATTATATTATTGAAAAACTTCTTAAATGTAATCATGAAAAAAGCATGGAACTCTGTAACAGTAATTTTAGAAGTGGCCTAGTCTAGACAGAATCGTAATTTTGATAATTAATTGGCGACACCTTGAAATAGTTTGTATATTTTAAGACATAATATAGATAAGGCATTGAACTTTGTGACACTTTTAAATTATATGTTTCGTATTATATATTTATTTTGTAACCGTGTTTTGCTCTTGCGTTTCTATTCTTCGATCTAGATGCCTGACTCAACCGAACCCATCACAGTAATTCCATTTATATTTACATACCTGTTGTTATTATTATTGCTGGCTTTATTACTGCTTAATGTTGGTGGTATTATCTTTTCCCATATGTATATGGTTGGATACGAAACTTTTTAGTTTTTCTAATGGTTTATCATTGCAGCCTATACCCGCTTCGATGTTCCGTTGCATTTACTATGGATGTAGTCTTTATAGTATATACTGCTTTTTGGTAACTTCTTATTGTATTAGTATATAATACAATTTATTTGTATTTTAATTCTAATTAATTTGTTTTTTTAGTTTGGACGTTGTTTTGGATAAGTTTGCTTTTGTTTTTAAAGGGCATTCTTTGTGTTTATAGTTTTATTTCAGATATTGTGTATATGTAAATATAGAAGTATGCATATAACATAAGTTTACTATTTCGACTAATATTTATCTGAATTATGATAATATTGTATATATTTTAGTCAAAGTTGTCATTATTCAAAAACAACTTTTATAAAGTATTAAATTCAGTAACATATTAACAACATTAATACATGCTTTTGTGTAATATTTCAATTACAAAAACCTCTCTGCAACATTTCGAAAGGGGTTAGATAGAACGTTGTGTTCTACTATGAAATGTTTTAAGGGGCGATCCATGCCTATATTACATAACGTGATAATTAACCTTTTCTTACCCACACATCCACCCTTATAACGCAAAATAACGCAAGGTCGAACCACCTACCCACCCAGTTATATAACGCTTTGATTCCTGACCCACTTGTAATGTAAATATACTCAACTTTATTTATAAATCAAGTAAAAAAAATGCATTAGCAAAAACGTTGGGTTTATTTTTATTTTCTGTCAACATGTCATGAGTAAAATACGATATTAACCACCACCCCACCTTTATAATCGAGATATTACGAAAACAAACCTGAACCCCACCCACCCCCAATCTTTATATAATATATAGATAACCCCTAATTTTAGTATTTTAGTTTTCTGCTAATTAAAACTCGGAAGTTAACCAAATGTGTACTTAAATATATTATTTTATAATTGTATAACATTATACTACCCTTAAAAAGTCATTGTTGTCTAAATCTAACATCGTTATAATATTGGCTGATTTTCACCATAATCTTAATGTATATAATGTTTGGGAGCTTTTCTGGGTATCGCCATGTTTAAGATTAATATTTTGGTTCAGCTTCATATTTTTTATATAAGACATGAAACCATTCTTGAATTGGTGAATTTTATTGGGTTTGTTTTTCGACTGTAGTTAATTGTTGTGTTTAGGTGTTTACTGTAACACTAATTCTGTGTTTGGTATCAATTGTTCATGGTTAAAGTCCTTGTATGTATAATTTTTGAAGTAGGGTTTTAAAAAAAGTTAAAATAATTATTAGTAAGAACATAAAAGGATAGAAAATACGTTAATACTAATGTTAATACCTGACATAGATTTTTTAGGTAACGTTAACTTTTTAATATTGTTTATATTTCAGCGTTTTTTACTACAAATGTCATGTGAAAGTCAAATAATTCTTTAAAAGGTTATTTATATTTTTCACAAATTAATATTTTACACTTTAGTAGATCTCAGATGCTACTCATTATAATTAATTTCTAATTTAATTGTTAGTTCCTTATCAATTTTAATGTTGAATAAGTTAACTTCTATATTGTCTATTATTGTCATATGCAAAGAATCACATTTAATCAATCAATATAATATTCTGTCAATCGTTGAAAAGTTTCAAAATTCCGTATAATAATTAAGTATCAACTCAACTCCAACATACTATATGCAACATGGTGGACACAAATGCCTTGATATTATGGATAAAGCAGAATCTTAGAAACGTGTTCTGTTGGGTTTTCTTCCGTAATCCATCCTGTTGGTGTAATCTGCCTTTGACGAGTAAGTTTATGATGCTATAATTTGCATGACTTTGTTGTGTTTAGTTCACTCAGTATGTCTTCCAACTGAGCATAACCTTGATACACTTACCGATATATTAACTTCAGAATGAGTCAACCTTCGGAGTTGACCTACTCAATGCTGGGGATCTCTTCCCCTGTTTGCCCGATGCCGCATCGGGTTGGAAGGAGAACGTGTGGCTTCTGTTGGTCTCGCAGGATAGAGCCGACCCCAACGAAGACCTCGTCGTGGGCCAGTGGCTACAGCGAGTGTCCTGCCGCAAGTACAGCATCCTGTCCAGGCCGGTGTCTGTGCCGATTGTCTGTGGTGTGCCCTCCGGCGGCTGCCGGTTCCGGATCCCAATGTCGGCAACCCGACGCAACGCCACTGAAGTATTCCTGTCTTTCGAGGCGAGGAGGGTTGTTCAGTTGGCGGAAACGATGGCGATTAAGATTTCTGGTGTAAGATTCAACTTGTTTTTATTATTGATTATAGAGAAGTAAGGTCAAACTGCTAGGATGGGAAAATTATCTAACTATACTGCTCTCCGTATTAAGTGATATATTCAAAATGTCTGTGCTCCTTTCTTAATTTAGTATTTAATTAAATATTTATCTGTAGATATATGTTGCAATTCTTTGAAGGTCTGCATAAAATAATGTCTGGTTGATCATGTCGTATCTACAGTTTGCAAATTATAATGTAATTTATATGTTGGTAATAATATGTACCGTTATACATTATTTTGTTTTCAGTTGAGGCAAGTTATACATTATTAAATATTATGTAAACCCTTTTTTGTATATATTTTAACAATAATAAGAACCTATCCTTTTTTATAATTCTTTCAGATAAAAAGCGAACATCTGCCGATTTAGAAGAATGAGTTCAGTTCTCTATCAATACATCATATGCGTTATATACACTACCTACACATATGAATTATCAAAAATAATTCTCATGTATATATATTTACTTAATTCATATACCTTTACTAAGCAAGATTAATTTTTATTTCAACTCTACCGATTGGGCCATATTGATTCTGTTTTAACAGATCAAACGTTATGTTGTCCCTAACATATTATGTATATTTACGTTATTTTTTTATTAAAGATAATTGTTTTGTGTTTATAATAAATACTGCACATACTTATTATTTACATTTATGTGCAAACATTAAAAATATGCATTATTTAATTAAATTTGTAATTTCATTTAAACTGTATTAAGATAACTTATTCAATAGTATTATTGTGAGACATTGATTGTATAGTATTAATTTGAATAAATCACATTCTTATTTATTAATTTTTTTGGTTATCTTCATATGACTTTATACTAATATAGTGATTCGATAACATTGTTTCATATTAAAGTATTTTTTTATATGTTTGGAAAGAAATGGAGGGTTTCCGTTAGTATGATACCTAAATTAATCAGATTTGACTATATTCATTGGCAAATATATTTATTAACATTATGAGAAAAAAATTATTTAAAAGAAATTGATTTATATTTTTTAACAAACCTGCATGATACATCTGTCTAAATCCATGTTTGTAATTTGATATGAATTTATTCAGTTTTCAAATATTTTCCATAATTATAATATGAATACTTTTTTTACACCTTTTTAATAAGTTTGTGAAATATATGATCACATGGTATCGCTAATTATAATCGTATACGTTATTTTTAACATTCAATTACCTGTTGCAATGAGTCTCTGACGGATGGAGGGCTCTCCTACCATCCTAACATCCTGCCATTACGATGCTTAAATGATGAAATGAGATCGCATGCATCTATTTTTTGACGATTTAAAAAAATTAACTTTACTTTGTAATTTTACATTATTATAATATAAACGTAGCAAAATATACCATTAGTAAATTCTAAAATATACTTTAAATAAAGCAGTGTATATGAAGTTCTTTCTGAGCATTGTTATCATTAAAGAAGTACATAAGGAAATTATAATTCACTATGTATATGGATTAATACATTTATAGTTTATCAGACTTCTTCTTTGAATCAAAAAGCCTAACTGATTTCTGAATATGATCATTAATTAATTTTATCCGGTTGGTGATATATTTTTATAATGATGAAAATCATTAATTCTCTAATGTGTGTTTTATAAATTTTATTTTTTTAATCCGTAGGCATATTTTCCTGGATTAAATGAAGAGAAAGTAGCTGAAAATGAAGAAGACCTAGTGAGTTGTTATTGAGACTGCTTATATCCTACCCAAAAAATGATATCCACTTTTTTATAGTAGACAGTTTTAATACTATATTTTAATATATATGTTCCATAATTACTTTTGTGATTATATTAATTATTTTTATATTAGCCTAAATGAATTCATCCTTATAACTTCATAAATTAGACTTTTCTTCAATCAATCAAATATTTGGCAAGAAAATTGTTATAACATGTTTAAGGATGATTCCTTTAATGCACTTGGTAAGGTATTAGATACATAACAATTCATTAAATACTATTTGTATATATGCATATCAAAAAATATTTATACAAATTCTTCCTTGGTCTTCCTATGTTCCTTGTTATAATATGGAGGGGAATTTATTCTTTAAATATATATTTACAGCTACCTTTAATCAACTCAGAAATGTGAATTTCTTCTTTGAAAGTAGAAATCAATATCTTGAATTGGTTCTCTTGAAAAGTAAAACATTTATTATACAACTTTTTATATAACATTTATTATGCAACTTTTCTTTGCGACACCAAAAAAACTAGTCCGCCCTATTATTGTGTTAAATATATTTCACAACTGTTTTTTTATATTTTATTGTAATATACTTTTGATGTTATTTGTTATAACATTGTTACAATTTTGCTTTAATTCATTATGCTTCATTTTAGATCTATATTCTGCGAAACACGATTTATATTCTACCTAATGAGTGTCATAATTTTCGTATGAAGTTGAACAATTATGTTGAAGCCACCCGATCTTTGGAGCATTGCTTCTAGTGAGCCCTTTCTTATTTTTACATTTGGAGTCACTAAATGTATATTAGGTACACGTATATTAGTTATTTTGGATGTGACAAAACAATGTTATGATTGACTAGTTGTTTCTATTTATTTTTTTGATTCAGATATATATATTATTTCTATGAGTTTTTATTTTACTTTCTCGATTATGTTTTAAGATAATTCACTTATCATTTGTAAGTAACATGGTTAGTTTGTTGAGATATTTTAATATTTGATATAGTTATTGTGTAACAAATTAGAGTAGGCTAGTTCTTATCCCGTTCTTATATTGATATATATATAATTCTATATTGATTGTTCAAAGCTATATATTTCATTTGTAGACTATTTTAATATCACAAGATGGTTTATTGTAACACTCGCAAATTACTTCGGTGTTAACTGTAATTAATAAGCCTACCTAAGTAATCTTTATTTTATTTAAAAAATTTAAAATAATATATTACAATTTACGTTGGCGTATGTAGTTTTGGTTATACCGTTTGTTTATGAGTTTTAGCTGATAATATTATTATTTATAAATTAATGACATTATGATATTGTAATACGAATATGGTATGTTATATTATATTATATACACATTTATTTATATATATTGTTCCTTTGGAATTATAAATTTATAACATATCATTTTCCGAAATTTAAAGTTCGAAATTTTTTATTAACTTTTCGTATAGGCTATCTCCATACCAAATTTTGAAAACATTTGCAAGGCGGGGTATGAATTTAGACCCACGTGGTAGCCCTTAATATATATATTCGGACAGAACATCTTTTTCAAATTTTATTGTCTGAAAAAGTTGCGTACATTGACAATTTTTTTGCATTATAGCTAATATTTTTTATGAAAAGTGGTATACCCTCTCCATCTACGGACTAAGGCTTATTAATCCAAGTGAAAAAATACACCTTCATAAGTCTAATGTATTGATGTTAAACAGTAATTAGTGATTTTTTTTCTTCTCTTATATAGTATAAGTGTTCGTAGTTATGAAGAAGATGATGTCTTTGTTATTTACGAATTATGGCATTCAAAGAAACAAAGAGATCGGTATGTAGTTTTCTCTTATTATAAACTTAGTATTTACTATATTCAACTTTGATGTATATTTGATACTTATAATTTAGCATAGGGCCTATGTATATAGTAATATATAATATTGAGAAAATTGTTATTTATTTTATGCAAATAAAAAACACATCAAATAGTCTCGAAGCTGAAGGTGAAGCAGAGTTGAAGCTGAAGCATAGGTTGAAACAAAAGTTAAAGCGATTTAATTTTCATTGTTAATTCTTACTCTCTATTAATCATTTTAATTATACAAGTGTGTCATATAATATTAATTGTAAATGTATTGTCCTAATATTTTACTATTTATTACATTTATTTACATAATATGTATGTATGCTTGTTTGTGTTTTAATATATATTAATTAATATCATTATTGTTTTGTATATTATTTATCATATAATCATTAATTAAAAAGATAGTCGGCATTAATTTAATGCATGTACAAATTTTGGAAATTCATCTGGCGTAAATTTAAGTAATTTGTGTATTTAGTACAAATAATGCAATTGGTTTGTTTCACAGTACGAAAAAAAAATCATTATTATTATATTTTTCGATATAAATATTATTTATATATTTGAAATATTACAGTTGAGTTTTGATATTGCGCTAACTAACATCAGTTGTATCAAAAGTCCACCAAAATACTGGTGTTCATAAAGATACCCATAAATAGCTAATGTTTGCCAGGTATTCTCATCCACGTAGAGTGGATGGCACGCATGTAAGCTCCAGCGGACGTTAAGGTGAACACCCAATACATACGGATCGTCATTAATAGACAATGACTTCCTTCTTTAATTTTCCAAGTGAAAATTGACTGAATCCACTGGGTAAAAACACTACAGTATTGTTTTAAAGCGTGCTACAGACACAAATTATTTAAATATTTCAATAATTATCTTTAACATTTGCTTCACTATTCTGAATTTGCTCTAAACATTTTATAGCTTTCGCTTTTTGGCTTCAGCTCAGCTACTATATAGCCAATCTTAACTTATTCATTTACTAATCTCATTTAAATCTATCATGTCTACAATATTTAACACTATGTTTAAAACATACTTTAACCTAATCTATTTAATTAATTGATGTATGTGTTATTTTGTTAAATGACTGACCCATTAAGTAAATAATGAGGTGAAAGAACTTTGTACGTAAACATGTGAATTCAAAGTTTAATTGCTTACCGGGGAAGTTGTTAACCAAAAATTATTGTTATTTAATTCATTGAAGATATTGAGTGATTAAAAAAACTAAACTATAAGTGATTAAAAACGTACACTGTCTATAGAAAGTGAAATGTTTCTGTATTCATTATTATTGTGTTACATTATTACAACTATTTTTTCAAATATAACTATTTTTTATTATTTCTGTAATTAATATTAGAGCTTTAAAAATATTAAATTAAAAAAATTTCCAGTCCTTAATACGTTATTCATTTTATACAATTTAATCAATAAAATTTTTAGAGGTGTGTGCAGTGAAGTTGGGAAGGAATTCCGGAGCTCAGTTATTCAATTATCTTCTGGTCCAGAAGAATTTGAAACAATGTCTCTACCAGGTTTGTTACAGGTTACAAAATTACATGTTTCAAAAATGTATATATAAGTAGTACTAGTGTTTATTATGGAATATATTTATTATATTACGACAATTAAAAAACATGTTATTATTATTTTTAAACATTTGTAATATACGCTAATAGTACTAGTATAGGAAGAGTGGATTCTGCCGCAGTTATAAATAGATTTGTGAGTCATGGCTAAAAATAGACCAAACCCCCCCCCTTCC
>JAUZND010002176.1:0-34085 GCA_034780555.1 Coelogynopora nodosa
AGCACGTGGAGATGACAGAGCAAAGGCAACATCGAGATACGTCTGACAGCATGAAAGTTTTGGCATATTTGCAGGACAGAAATCCCTTTGAAGGCCCCATCCGGAATATATCAGCAGGAACTTTTGGTGATGCTGCTGTAAATGTTGAGCAGGCCAAATGTATTGGAGTTAAGATGATCAAGAAGCTGGAAGACCAAGAAATTTACACATGCTCCATGAAGTTAAAGAACATGGCCGTAACTCTGGCAAAGAAATCTCACCTGAAGGTATGGGGAGAAAAAGTGCCCATTGATGCGAACCTCTTGTTCCAGAGACTAGCCACGATTGCCGATCAACAAGAAGAAGACAAGAAGGCTGTGTTCAGCTATGAGTTGAGTACACATCCAACCTCCCTCTTTGAGTCGCCTTTTGTTCCCAGACAAGCCAACAAGGCTACCCTTGCTGATTATCTATGGACACTATACCCCATTGATGCCAGTGTGGAGGAGCAAGATATGCACTATGTACTGGATGGTGGAGCACTGCTTCACCGAATTCAGTGGCCTCAAGGACAGACGTATGAGTCCATCTGTGACATGTACAGTGATTATGTGAAGAAGAAGTATCCAAGGGTTACTGTAGTATTTGATGGTTATACTTCAGGGCCAACAATAAAAGATGCAGCGCATATCCGAAGGTCATCCGTCCAGGGAGAGGATGTCATACTCCAACCACACACGCTATGTACAATGAAACAACCTCACTTCCTTTCTAATGAAAAAAACAAACAAGCATTCATCAATATGTTGGGAAAAAAGCTTGAGCATGCAGGAGTCACTGTGAAACATGCTGCATCAGATGCAGATCACCTTATTGCCAGCGAGGCTCTCCAGAAATCGATGACTTGCAACACTATTGTTGTGGCAGATGACACAGACGTACTTATCCTGCTAATCTATGGGGCTGCTAACCAGTGGATTCTAAAGAGCCTATACTTTAGACCAGAGCCCAAGAAGAATACTCCTCGGGAAAAGAGAAGACTGTGGAATATCACACTGATGGTGAAAACACTTGGGCGAGCCGTGTGTGACCACATTTTGTTTGCTCATGCACTTCTTGGCTGCGATACCACAAGTCACCCTTTTGGCATAGCGAAGTCAGTAGCAATTAAGAAATTAAAGTCAAACCCATCCTTCCGAGAAGCTGCTGGCATGTTCCAAAACAACAATTCAACTCAGGAGGACATTTCACGTGCAATTGAGAAGTGCCTTCTCATAATTTACAATGCCCCCGCAAATATCGCGTCTCTTGATGAACTCCGGTACCAGCGCTTTGTGGAGAAAACAGCTGTTAGCACAAGAGCAGTACATTCCAGAGGCTTATCTCCAACTACAAATGCAGCACAATACCATGGCTGGCGAGTGTATTTCCAAACACAAGAATGGAAAGCTGGGTCCGTCGCTGGAACTTCTCCTCAAGCATGGGGATGGAAGCTAAACGACAAGCTGCTGCTTCCTATAGGCATGGACAAACCTCCAGCACCACAAAACCTGCTCAAGGTTATTCGATGCAACTGCAAAGGTTTGTGCAACAATCAGTGTTGCTCGGGCAAGAAGTACGGCCTCGAATGTACCTTTGCCTGTGGACATTGCAGAGGGACAAGTTGCAGCAATTCTTCCATACCTATTATTACAGACGAATAGTCATACCATGCATATTTTCAAATATGTAGTTTTTAATATGACCGCGGTGTGTGCCATTACTATGATGTACTATGTATGCATCTCAAAGCATGTTATGTGATTATAGTAATTTAACTTAATTGAAGACTGATCTGTTTGATGTTCAAATACCCTAACTAAAACTGGTATTATTTGTATATATAAACAATTGGTCATTTCGATCATTTTTTTCCAATTTTAACTCTTTAAAAGCTTTCTTAAACTTGAAATGTCTATTTTAATCTTGTATTGGACCTATTTATATTCATACATAGCATTCCCATGTAACTTGAGCATTAATATATCAATTGTGCATTGCATCATTAGATTTATGATGCTGACGATTGCGGGATTTTGTCGTTTTTAGTGCAAATTTTAAAATGTTGGTCAAATCTAGACAAATGAATGGATTCTCCTAGATTTTTTTTGAGAGTACATGTACATATATAGATAATAAAAATACAAAAACATATTGTGTTGCAATTTGTTCTGGGTATAATCACAACCTGACTGTACTAAACATTACATAATATTCTAGCAAACTCCAATTTCACTTTATTTAACTTTAACTGAATTTGATTCAACTCTATTAAACTTTACCTTTAACTCTGATTCTACTCTATTTAACTCTAACCATATCTGATTCAACTTTAATTAAACCTAACTAACTCTGGTTGCACATTTTCAACTTCAACTATAATTTCACCATATTTCATCTTTAACTAAATTTGATTCCACTCTATTCTACTATAACTAATTCCGATTTCTTTCTGAATAGTTAGTTTGAGATGAAAGTGGAATTGCAGTTAATTAAGGTACTATATCAAGTGGAATTGGAGTTAGTTAATAAACATGGAGTGGATTCAGAATTTGTTAGGGTAAAATAGAGTGGAATTGCAGCTATTGGTGCATAGCGTGAAATTTGAGTTAGTTAGAATTGAATAGAGTGGTCCATGATGTATGATCCTGCATGATTCTATACTTATATTATACTGATGACATTTAATACTTGTATCATTATAAATGAATATATAAACTTTTATTAGTTAGTATGTTTGTATGAAAAGAGACCTTTTACATTAAAAATGCAAACTAAGTAACTGTAATTCAGATGAGGCATAGTGCAATTAATTGCATTTTGATAAAATAACTCATTTATTTAAAAAAGGTAAAATTTTAGAATTATTTTAATTTATGGAATTAAACAATACATATTTAATAGGAATTATGATATGGTTTTCACAACTTTTTATTCCTAAATAAAAAATTATAGGTTGACAAAAACAGTTGATTATGGAAGTTGTCTGATCATGAGATAAAAAGAATAATGTGTGCATATAATAAATGGTCATAAAAAATGTCTTTACTATCATCACTTTGAAATGAGACGAATTCATTTAACATTTAGTTGCAACGCACAAACACACACATGTATGTATACATTAGTGTATGTATATATTAGTATATATATAATTTACTGTATTAATTATAAATGTTATTGTCTACATTCTACCATAACTAAACTAGACTTGCTTAATCCAGTCAGTCTACTGACTGATATGGAATGTAACATTTATATTTTCTATCTCCTATGCATTTTTCTGGATGAATTAGACTAATTTAAACTGGATACCAGATATTCCTCTTAGAACACTGTATTGTTATGTATTACCGATGTGCAATGTATTTGTCTAATATGCACCTATGTTTTCAAACATATGGTGTTCTTATAATCATATCTTTGTTTTGCAGTTGAAACAAAACACCATAATGTCTAATGTAATATTTAAAAATATTAATCATTTTAACTAACACTGTCAAGAAATTTTTTTTGGCTGCTATGTAGTGACTGTTTTCTGTTTATAAAAATTACAAGTTTTTATTTAAAAAGTATCCAGAAATTAAGATGCCTATTTCAGTTGAATTAATTTTTTTTAATATTTGTTTTAAGCAGAGTAGACTGTACTTTTATTAAATTCCATTAAACAAACTGAACATAAAAAAGTAGCAATAATGTATATTAATTCTTTTCATTTGCAGGCAATGAAACTAATTTTGAAACTACTACTGTTGAATTTTTTGGGTCTTCTTTTATTTTTTAAAGGATTTTTTCCTTTTAAAAATCAACAAGTTGAAGTTACTCTTAATGGTGAGTCAATTTTATGTCCGTCAACTTTTATTACAGTTTTTATTTAAAAACATTTTTATGCATCATTTCAGATACATTTAATGGAAATCCAGTGATAACTAAATTTGTGCTGATAATTATTGATGCCTTACGTACTGACATGATCTATCTCAAAAATGCAACAACACATACTCCACAATTAAACAATTTAATGAAAAGTGGACGTGTTGACTGTAGCATTGCTCATCTCCAAGCTCCTACAGTCACTATGCCAAGAATCAAGGTATGTCATTCAATTGTATAAGTATTATTACTCAGTATTGAGGTTTGAATGTATTTTTCCTGCATTTTACTTCTTTCATACATGATTTAAATAAAAATGTATTGTTTCCAATATTAGCTCCTTAAAATGTATACATTTTGATGTAGAATATTATATTCATTATGATTGCATCTTCACTTGATTTTTTCTTATAAAACTAATTGATGAATGAATTACAATAGTTTATATTATTTTTGTTATTATCATTATTATAGTAATTAAAGCCTGATACGAAACATATTTCCAGTTTTTCCATATTTTTGAGTAAAGCACGGTTTTATTTGTACCTTCAACTAAATTGCAATTTGGAAAATTTTGTATAAACTATATAATTATATTAATTGATTAAAATGTGTAACTTTCCTTGTTTTATATATATTAGTAATTTTTATCTGACTGGTGTAGTGTATACAACATGTTCATACGTTTTCATTTTTGTCTCATAGTATGAAAAAATATGTTTACTATGTAGCTAAAATAGGGATGTATTTTTTTGTGAACGAGCTTAAGAAAGACAGGTAGATAAAAACCGTTGTGAAATTTTATCTATTTTATATTATATCACTTTCTATATTAAAAATGGATTTATTATGACTTAGAAAAAGTGAAAACTGTATTGTGAAATGTTCAGTTTGTGTAAATATATTGATATATCTAAGTCATATCTGTAATACGTTTATATAACATGATGTGTGTAAAAGGTTTAACGTTCAAATTTTATAACTTATTATTTTAGTTATTGTTAAATGTTTCGACTGGCACTTTAAGTGTCCTTGTTTAGTGCTATTTGATTTCCTCTTACTTTCCTGTCGTGTAATAGAACAGCGTGTTCATCTCAGTAAATAATGGATGTCTCCCTTGACCGCTCAGGCTCTCACCACTGGTAGCATCCCCGGCTTCATCGATGTCCTGCTCAACTTCGACAGTCGAGAACTCCTCCAGGACAACCTGATCTCACGACTGGCCCGGACTGGCTGGCGTCTCGTGTTCGCCGGTGATGACACCTGGTTGAAGCTGTTCCCCCGCGTCTTCACACGGAGTCACCCGACCACCTCCTTCTTTGTAACCGACTTCACTGTGGTGGACCACAATGTGACCCGGGAGTTAGCAGGTCTACTGCCCGCTCGGGGCAGTCCGGTGGCCGACTGGGATGGTCTAATTCTCCACTATCTTGGCCTGGATCACATCGGGCATGTTGAGGGACCGAGCAGTTGGCGAGTGCCGGGCAAACTGGCCGAGATGGATGACGTCATCGGCCTAGTAGTTGATTCGTTGGTGAGTTGCCGAATTGCATAACAGGTAGTGTGAAGTAGTTTAGATTCGATCATAATTTTTATCGACTGTATGGTATGCCTAATTTCTATATTTTTAGTATAATTTTTGCTTTTATGAAAAATCTTATTTTAATTTATATGTATTAATGATGACATAATAATAATGAACTATCATTATTTTAATCTTTGGTGCCGGTTTTATTACTCAAATAAATTTATATAAAATTAAATTTTATTAAATTTTGATGCACTTTATTTATTTATAATTACATATATTTTAAAAATTTACCACCATTTGCTTACATTAAAACAAATCTATCAATGATTTCTTAATTAGTCTTAAAACATTAAATTATTTAAAGGTTTGTGTAAAAGTTTTTTTGATTACCGGGAAGTACATCAAAATATAAACTATGTGAAGCTGCCGCGCTAAGGTCCAACGTATAGATATCTGCATTTTTGTCAAACTTGTGTTAGATGCAGATTATAGATCTTTATAGTGTAATAAATAAATATAACTTTTAAAAAATTTATAAAATAAATTTTTAAAATATTTGATTACTTATAGGCATTTTTATCTTGTGCCTATGACTAATAGAAAGCCAACCACAAAAACCCGGTTTCTCGAAATTTTGAAATGTGCAGAGCTCCGTTTTTCCTTTAATCGCGGCAGAAAGTTTAATGTATTTATTTTTAAGTTTTTACTATTATTTATTGATTTTTATTTTTTAACATTGTCTAAATAATATTATAGTAGAGTTAATAATGTTGGTGACCGCTAAAACCGTATTTTAAATGTGTTAAATTTAACGTATGGTAGTCATTGATATTTAAATAGATTTGACGTATTATTCAAATTATATAGTGAAGATGCGTGTTTAGAATTTTGAAAGGATTAATTTAAATTAACTTTTTTTTAACCGAACAATTTGCATGTAGTGTACCCAGTCTTATTATCTTTATAATATACACCACAAGAAACCCTATAGGAAAGGGATATTATAATATATTCATATCATCTTCTATTTAGTCATTCATTCCCCTTCAGAATGTTAGCAGTGAATCGCACTGGGCTGTCTTCATTGCTGGGGATCATGGGATGAGTGACTACGGTGGCCATGGCGGTGCTTCCATCTCCGAGACAACGACCCCCTTTCTTGCCATTCGAAATTACAACGGAGACGGACACAATTCCGGTGAGAATTTAACATGCATCTATAGCATTTCATATCTTCATCAAGTTTGCTGGCAATATTTTAACTGACTCGTTCTTTTTTTGTTTACAAATGTATACTTATATCTCGTTCAATTCTACAAGCGGCGTCAATGGCATTAGAAATAATCCTGATTTGTCAGTTAGTAAGAAATAACAATAATGTTAGAGGCCTTCATGAATAGAAATCCTCGGATGTAATTTCGATAAAAATCAGGATTCCTTTAGGAAATAGACAGAACACCGTAAAAGGATGTAAAACTCGATCGGATAATATTTAACAGCGGACTCTGGTTTTTTATTTGGTTTCTCTAAAGTTAGGTGAAATGGTAATAGTCTATATCATATTTATTGTATTACATAATTTAAAAGTTTTAATAATTTTGTTGAATGATTTTATCAACAATTAATATAATAATTCGTTGTATAAAAAAATTATTTTGTATTAATTATAGATTAAATTCAAATAAGTATAATTTTATATTCTTTTTATTTTACTGTACCATTATTAATCTGATTAAATATAAATATTTGATGTTATTTGTAAAAAAAGTTTTATACTGTTTTATAAAATAATAAATTACACAACATAATATAAGTGAATACGTAACCTTCCATTTGATAGATTATAATTTTATTGGTATTTTTTAATTAAAAAGTAATATTTTATGGGAACATATAAAAGTGTAATAATATTTTAATTATTTAATTTAAAATAATTGGTCTAATTTGTATACTGCTCAATATTGTACAATTCTATCAATATTCGAGCCAAATACGTCTCAGATATTCTTTAAACTGATGTCGTATGGCTTGTTCGCGCGATCAAGCAGACCGTCGTTTAACCCGGCCACCTTTACATCGCACACCCGACCCCTCAGCTGAATCCTGCGAGAACCCGGCGGTTGTGGAACAGATCGACCTGGCCACCATCCTATCGACGCTGACCAGTGTCGGCATACCAACGGGCAGCTATGGTGTCCTCAGTGAGAGACTGTTGTCCTGGATACTCGGCTGGAGGGAGCGGCTCCGGCTTGTGCTGTACAATGCGCAACATATGTTGACACTTGAGACGCTTACGTCGGACGAAGGTGGGTTGTCGATAGATACAGCTGTCTCATTCGTTCCGTTCTAGGGGTACCTGTATAAGGGGCTTTGGGTGGAAGTCTGGAAACGTGTTGGATGCCGAAGCGATGTTCCAGGTCTTGGAAAAGTTTAAGATTTAAAAAAATATTATCGAATGTTTCAGAAATAATTTATTTAGTTTGTGTAAAGCTTGTGTATAATATTTTAGCATTTGTTCATAGTTGAAAACATAGTATTCGGTTTGTTGTTCCAATTTCAATATATGTACATACTTAGTCGTATCTTGTCTAGATATTTTAGCATTTCTTGAAAATTATTACCACTGTGTTTGATATAGTAAATATTTTTTCAATGATAGGCTATAATTAAAGAATATCTCACCCTTTACACCTATAATTATTGATACCGAACAATGTACATTGAAAAAAAGGCATAATAATCAGGTGAAACATAAACAACTGGAGTAGAATTGTTTGTTATATATATATTTACGATCGATTATGTGCTGCAATGTTTATGTCGGCCTTGTTCACATCCTAGTTTGTATCCTGGACTGTTCTGTTTCTTTCAGAATTTTTCGTGCATTTTTTGTTTGTTGTTATAATTGTGCAAATGAAGAAATATAATTGTGTACCCTTTTCATGTGTAAGACTAATAAGCACAAGTACCTACTTATACTTATTTATTTTTGGCGTTTTGGTGATAAAAGTCGGGTCTGCCTTTGTATTGTCCTTATAGTAAATTTAAGAATAACAAAACGAAATAATTATGAAAAATACGTTTACAACTTTTAGCTACATAATCATTTCGACTGCATCAATAATTATGTCCACCAGCAATATTATTCTATGAGCTAAAACAAATCCATTGACTAACAATTTTTTGTAATTGTATTCGTTCCAATGAAATATTTATGTTGGACAATTTAAAAGCATCTACATAATTTTGACTCATTTTTAAATACTATTTTTTGTCACTTGTCTCTTTGTATTGGTATATTATATAATTTTGCAGAAGTTATGAAAAAATAATTTATTTAACGAGTAATTATTAGTTGATAGCTATCTATATTTACATGGATGAATTATAATTCAATTCTAGAGAAATTTTTATTTGTACTCTTTATATTGGTTCGTTTAGGGTGAAAACGATAGTAAGTGAAACTGAACAATAATTATCTGACATGTTTTTTTGTTGAAAATAGAGCCTTGATTTGTTTATGTTTATATTTAACAATTGTAATACAAGATAATGAATATTAGTTTGTAATCAAATCGTCGCCTTTAATATAAAATTTTCTGCACAACTATTGTTTTTGAACTCTGCTTTACATAATTATTTTTTATTTGATAAGAGCACGATCATTATTGATTTTTAAATGTCTATTTCTATTATGAAATATAAGCAATTAGAAATTATATTTTAATTTTTTTGCGTACATTATAATACAATATATATAATATAGTGATATATGCTTAATTGTATAATTATTATAATTAATTTCATCAATGAAATCAAATTACAACAGTAGTAGTGGACCCGTGAAGGTATATAGTAAATACATTTATTTTCTATAAAGAGGTTTAAAATTAATCACTAATTTTCTTAATAAAAGTTCGGTTTTATTGAAATTTGGCTAATTCTCGTTTTTAATTTATTACTAAATTTATTGATATAAGTTCAGTTTTATTTAATTTAAATTTATTTATAAATTTTATTTTTTAATTGTATTTATTAATAGACTTAATGTAAATTTAGAGAATTATTATTACTTATTTAATCATTTTTGTTTTTGAAAATTGGGGAAGCTCTTATTTATAAGTAATTAGTAGTAGTAGTGGACCCGTAATAGGAACAAAAAAAAGTTTATGTAAAAAGACGCCGATGCTCAGCGAAGCAAAGGCGGCTGTCTTATTTTTGTCCTATCACGGGTCCACTACTACTTACAACACTAAAACTCTAAGCCACACATGCCCCACCCCCCTCCCTACTGCAGACCTCCGCTACCGTATCCTGGAGACAAAGAGCGCCAACCTCCGCCACACATGTCCAGTCAGTAGTGAGGGTGCTGCAGACAGTCTGACCTGTCGATCGGAGGCAGCCGCACTCACCAACGAGTGGATCCGTCTACTCAGGGAGGTTCAGAGACGAACTGCTCAGGCCATCACTGAGTACAATCTGCCGGTCATGGGGTTGGCTGTTGTCACGCTTTTAGCGGTGAGAAGAGAACGACCAGTCCATCCTGTGTATTAGAGGGGGGCTGCTCTGGTTATTGATGGTTGAAATATTATAATGTGAAATGGTAAAGATTGCTTTGATTAGCGACATTAACTCTATTTTATTAATCAATTATTATCGGCTAATTTGTATTGTCATGTAATAAAGCATAATTAAGTGTAATGGAAGATCAACACTGTAAATACAAACGACAAGTTCATGTTGTGGGGGACTTTTCTTTATCATATATCATTCGCTATAATATGACGTACTTGTATAACGGAAATGTAGGAAAGTGTTTGTAATATACTGAACACTTTAATAGTGGATTTTCAGCTATTTTATTTTGGAAGATACGTATCAGCTAGCACCGCTCCTTTTTAACGAGTGATAGAATAGCTCCAATTATGTTCTTGTAATAACGCAACTTGGACCGAATTAATTAATTTTTGAACCGTTAATTGGTTGTTTTGGTTTTTAGCTCTATATAATGGTTCCACACATTTCCATAACCCTATTTGATATTAGTTGAGGTTAGTTTTGTTATAAATTATATTGTTAATAATTTTTAAGCGGTAATTATTTCCATCCTAAAATAATCTTCTTTATTAACTCTTGAAATTCTTGTTGTATCATGAATTTCGTGGTATTTTCATTGTGTTTAATTGTGGTTAGATGGTAGAATATTATTTTTATAAACTATCTGAAGGTCTGTTCTAGTCGTGTATTTTAACTCTTCACTGGCCTTGTAATTGAGCTCAAATTTAGTACACGTATACCTGTTCTTTCTTGTCTTTATAAAAATATAAATAGAATTTAAATTTCTTTTCCATTGTCCATTACCCTGATGATGACGCAATAAAAGGTCAACTTGAAAAATATAAAAATAAATGTATATATTTTATATTTACGGGAATTAACTGAAACAATTTATAAAATGTGAAAAAACATTCTTGTAATTGGGCAGTAAGAATCCAAGAATATAAAAATATTGGTATCAAATTTCAATTTAATAAATACCGTTTATAAATACATATCTGTAAAGATTTGAGAAGCAGAAAATACTAATTTCATAAACCTTAATAATCTGGCCAGATAAAAGGCCTATCGAGACTAGTCCAGACCACATTAGAATGTATATATGTATTGTGTCTGATCAATCAATTTTACTGAAATTTGGAGTAAATCTTTTATATATCATTTGAACTATGTTCAAAATTCAGATCTTTCATAGTGGAAAGAACGCAGAAATTACAACAATAATAACAAGGACAATTCGTTTATGCTAAACAATTATTCAAAAACGAAACTTACGCAGTTAAAAATATATTAAAACTTTTTCAGATGAAAAAATAGTCAAAAAGATAATTTCAGAGTGTTGGGGTGACAACAGAAAATAAATTACTGTGAATAGTTGATTTGGTTGAACTATTGTAGAAATATGAAGAAATTTGAGGAACTGAGGCGTACAACTCTATCCCCCCAATGCCCGTAATATTATTAAAAAACTTTGTTGCATTCTGGCGTTCGCTTTCTTACATTTCCAAGCTTTTTCCTTGATTAATTTTAAAAAAATTGTGATGGTTTTAAGGAGTGGTATTAAATGTTGTTACTTGCCATAATAATTATCCCGACTTGTGTGCTCCAGACAGTTGTCATGGCAGGCTTCTTCCTGGCCACCGGCAGCGACCTCCTCCACCCCTTCCACTCGGGCGGTCTCTCTGTTCCCGTATATCTGAGCCTCACTCTTGGCAGCCTCCTCGCTGGTGGCTACCTCGCGCGCACCTCCATCCTCCTCCACCAGGAGAGTGTTGAACAGGCGTTGGCCTGGGCTGCGGTTACTGTCGGACTGGTCTGCCATGTTGGGGCTGCCGGTGTGGCGTTGTACCGGCTGCTGGTCGAGTGGAGAAAGAGGGTGAGCTAGACACGACTGCATATTGTTGTTAATCAATGTTATTATAGTCTGGTCAGTTCATGAACTCAATATTTAAATAGTCAATTCATGTAGTAAATATTCACGTATAATTAAAAAAGTAAATATTCATATATTAAAAAAATTCATATATTAAAAAAGTAAATATTCATATATTAAAAAGTAAATATTCATATATTAAAAAGTAAATATTCATATATTAATTTTTTTAAAATATTCATAATATATTAAAATAGTCAATTGTCCCATCATAGTCTGTATAGTTCAACTTGTTAGTCGACCCTTATCTAGTGGAATATATTTTAGTTAAAATCTTTATCTACACCAAGATCTCAATTTTACTATTTTAAAAGTCAAAATATTTACATTCTTTATTTTTAGAAGAAGCGGTACTAATACCAAACTGAAATTAGTCTTATTAAAATTTGGTGGTGTTATACATATTGTATAATTTTGTTAAGTAATCCTTTACTTATGTAGTTGTACAATTTTTGAATTAAGGATTAAAATTTATGTATTAAAAAAATCTACATTGGAATACTATGGTTTCTGAAATCCATAGTGATATTTATGCTAAATTATTATTAAATTACCATCAGTTACTAGTTGGAGTTAGTAAATATTGTACTAAATTTTATGACGTGATTTTTGACTAATTATATTTTTGTGAACTTGTCTTTAAGCAGAGATTGTATTCTCGTTTAATATGTTTGACCTATGCAAGATATTCAGTCTAACTGGCCAATATTTTCCAATTTTCTAGGCATCCAAGGACTGCATTTTTGATCTGCAGGTCATTCCATCCTCCTTTCTGATTGGCGGAACTCTGATTCACGCCATAAGTTTATCGAGCAGTTCTCTGGTGGAGGAGGAACATCAAACCTGGTATTATCTCATGACCTCTTTCAATCTTCTGTTACTCCTTCTCTCTTTACGGAATGCCGCAGTTTACACTAAGACATCAGGAAAAGGGAACACTCCACTGTGCCTTGTTGTCATTCTTATCGGGGATCGTTTTCTGCGGACTTTTAATCAGACCGGTGACAAATGGTCGCAACTACCCGACCTTTCTGATTGGCTTATGAGGTTAGTTGCGAACGGTTTCTACATTTCTATATTTGAATTTGTATAATTTGGTTCCTACAGATTATTATAAATCCTATCTGAGAATAATATATATTTGAATAAATTGATAATAGAGTAATAAATGAATAAACTATATTATTTACTAAACTAGGCTATCTAAACTTTTTACAAGTATTACGTTAATATGTAACATATTATTTAATATTAGCTGTCAAAGACACAGGAGATATAAACAGATTAAATGATAATTAAATGTTAATTAAGTTAAAATTGTTAAAAAAATTCGGTTATAAGTATGAGTGAATTTTCAGTGCACAAAATGTGTCAAATATAATTATGCTGTTTGTCAAACTATGGTTAGACTTTCAACATTTTCAACTATCCACAGGGCTCTAAATATGTCCATCTGATACCACTGTGTGAACACCAGTTTTTCAAAGTCGACTGTATTATTAAAATCAAATTTAACAAATTTTGTATGTTAATTTGCGTTTGATGTATGTCAAGAAACCAATAAGTAACAATACAATTTCACAACATCATTCGATATCATATCGTAACTGATGCATACAATTGGATATTGCTCTGTAAATTGTCCTGATTCCCTCAGTCCTCACAACAACCATCTGATGGAACTACTCGTGCTCATCTCGTATGCGGGGATTGGCCTCTTCATGTGGAGCAGGGTCAGTATTCTTTCCAATATCACAGGCGGGGTGTGTTTGCTGCTTCAAGTGGGGCTTCGGAGGTCGCAATATTCAACATTGAGGTAAACCGATGTTTTGTTGCTTCTTATTTTTATTTTTTTATTTTTTCTTCTTTTTAAAACTCTCCGTTGTTTAGTTACATAGTAGTTAAGTATACATAGTATCATATATTTGTTAGTGTTTCATTGTGACTGAAGTGAACTGTTTTTAGTGTACGTTATACAATTATACGATTTTATAATTGCTACATATCTAGATATACCATTAGTATTTTCAGCAATTCATTTCTAATTATTTTGCGGTAGGTATTCACAATCACGGCTAATTTTTATATGATGTTTGATTTTATCGTAACCGTTTATTAACTCGTTGAGTAAACACGTTCAACATTTACGTAATATTTTAAATTTCAACATTATATAATATAAATAATTTTAATGCTAATCAGAATGTGTGAATTTTTTATATTTTTATGTTACGCATATTTAGAGTGACGCACAAGTCTCCACCGTTTTCAGCATTCAATAGAAGGTGTTGGCTATCTTAATTAAACAACTATAATCCTTTTTAATTTTTTCTCATAGATGCATAGATCAATACTATTTAAACAGTAAATAGGCGTGAAAATGTGTTTAAAAACAATATAGTGATAGGTATATCCAACACAGTACATTGTCCTCATGTTTACAACATCTGTCGAACAAGTCCAACGTATATAGTTTATGTTAGCATTCTAATTATGTATATAATCTCCATTAAAGAGGTAGATGTTAATTCTTACCATTTGAGAGTTGTGCTGTCTTAAGTAGTTGTTTTAGATAACATCTTACTTTTATATTGATCAGTGCTGTACGCAACGCCCAATTCTGCTACGCCGGAATTGTCCTCGACCTGTTAGTCAGCATCGCCAACAGGAAGACCAGCACCACCCCCGCCACCACCGATACTCGTCAGTCGCCCTTTGCCGCCAGCAGTGTGCTCTGTCGTGCCCTCCTCCTCCTCATTCTGGTGCTGTGTAGGCCGGTCAACCTGCCGTTGTGGGTGCTTACACTGGCCAAGGAGCGGTTGGTCTTCTCCTGGCTCAGCCGGGAACTAGGCGGCCACGTCAAGGGACGCTGTCGACTGGGTCTGGCGAGTTGGACACCGGCCGCTGTTTACTTTTGGTGCGGGATGACTACCTTCTTCCACTTGGTATGTTGGACTTTGCAGTTTTTTATACCGTGTTTTTGTGATTGCTACCTGGTCCGGTCGGGTCTGGTTAGTTAAATAATATATATTTGAACATTATTGAATCTCTAATTGAGTACCTACTTTACCAGAAATATATTTTAAATTTTTTTATTATCCGTATTATAAGGCAAATTGGTTAAAAGACGCCATAACCGGATTACATGCATACCAACATTTTTAACGTTTATCAACCAAAAACTATACGAAGCATACGTCATAAATAACATAAATAAAAACATAAAATAGCATAACATGAAAAATACTAACATAGATCCCACACTATTTTTAGAGAATATATTTTGAATGTCAATAATATCTCATTTTCGAGAAAAATACCCTTACAAATATAAAGTTGCTATGTAAACCAACTTATAGAACCCACCCACAGTGCAACTAACCTCACTTGCACCCGCACCCCCCACTTACAGGGCAATTCGCACAGCCTCTCCACAGTGGACGTGGCATCGGGCTACATTGGTCTGATCGACTACCAGCCGCTGATTACCTCCTGCCTCCTCGCGGTAAACACTTTCTCGGGGCCCCTCTTCTGGCTGGTGGCACTCGCCTATAGGGTCACCGTCACCCCGCCACCAGCCGCTATCTCCAGTAGATGGCCCGTTGTTCTTTTATTTCAGCTGGCACTGCCTACTGCGCTATTCATTAGTGCCTGTCATCTGCTGCGCTATCATCTGTTTGTATGGACTGTATTCTCACCCAAGCTCCTCTATCTGGGTCTGCATTTTTGTTTGCAAGCATTTTTCCTACTCCTGACATTGTATTTCACTTGATGCTGACCTCATATATACGTTCCTAGTTTCGTTTTTTGTTGCTTTTTTTATAAAACATTTGCCTTAATTTTATACATTTTATACAATGATGTTTTCCAATTTCATAGTATGTTTTTATGTATAGACCAATAATTAGTAGAATGTATATATAGTGATATTTTTAATAATTTAGTTGTATTTTATATTTTTGTATTGTATAACATATATACATTATTTCTATACCAAACCTTTGCCACACCGTCTGCCAAATGAAGAATTTTTGCTTTTGTGAATGACACGAAACCTTTCAATGAAACAATTAGTATATTTGTTATTAGTTGTTAGTTCCTGCAACAAGTAATGCTTAGAGATGTGGAAAACGAACAGTTTCTCTATGTATGCAAATATTAAAGTGAACATAATAAATGGGTGGATATGACAAAATGTACGGCCTATTATCATTTATAGTATAACTGGTTGTGAGGTTGCCTAAATTTGTAATCGAGCGATGAATATCTTTAAGATTGTTAACTTCATTTGTAGGTCGATAGATGTTGCCGTTCTTGAAGCTAATGAAGCTGTTCTGTGATAGTTAAGCTCCAAGTGTATAGACCTGAAGCACCATGCACATTTTGAATTGTACTAGCAAAACATGATTTTGATTTTTCGGTGAATTGAGTTTGCAGGGAACTTTATGCGCTCAGCACATTAAAGTTTGATATATGCACACCCCTGGTCAATATAAACGCCGCCCCCTAATATTTAAACATTTATTTAATTTATTAGTTATTTAATATCAATTTATAAGCTTTTTATTCAATCAATCAATCAATCAATAAGTGCTGGCCTTGAAGAGGGCCATTATTGCGTTCTCTGAGGGGAAAGGTGGTAACAACTCAATGGGGATAGCTCCACCATTGGCTGCTATGACAAGCTCCATTCTTCTGGGTATAGATAATGAACTTATTCGTTGTTCAGTTTCATTTATAATTTCGTAGATAATCTCATCTTTTACAATGTAAAAATCTTTTTGGATGAAAATGTAATTCACTACTTTAGCAGCTCAGTGGAAATATTTTTTTGAAAAGTGGATTTCGCAAAAATATTTAATTAAAATATATAGATTATTATGTTAATTTGTATTTATTTTGTAGCTAATATTTTAATGAATATCGGCCTGCATTAACCATGATTCCCATATTTTGTTTAGTAATTAATTAAATTATCTACAGTTTCTTTTGAAATAATAAATTCATTTTTTTGTTGTTGAATTTTTTAATAAAAAATCATGTTTTTATTGCATTATAAGTTTTGTATGAAATTAAATCTTTTGTTTTATCATGTTTTTGGACTCATAAATTATATATTTTATTTAATCCTTCTTTTGCTATTTTAATTTTTTATTTTTTTTGTCAGTGGACTATAATTATTTTTAAAACTCGTTTTGAAATGTTATCTCTCTAATTTTAACCTTTACTAAGTTATAATACCATTAATATGTATAAATTAATCAATTAGAAGTTTATTTAAACATTAGTTCTAACTACTAAAATTATCGTGTGACAAAATAATAACTAGTGTGGATCATGGTAGTTAAATGCATTCAGAAATAAATTGTTTTACAATTTTTTGTAATGATCATATTAATAATTAATTGACTTTGATGGTATTTGGGTTGATTATTGACAAAGTGATTATGTAAATAATTTGTTATGTTTAACTTCCAAATTAATAATTTTATTATTAAAACGAAACTATTTCACAACCTTTATCATGATTATATACATAGCTAGATACAATGAATTTTTTAAATTGAAATAAACATTTGAAGCATAACAAAAATTCTTATAAAAAAATTTCAAATCAAAATAATTGTTCGGTGAAGAATTATTTTAATATTTACAATTAGCGAGGATACTTACTCCATGAATATGATACTAAGAACGTGTTATTTTACTTTACCTGTCGTTTGTAATTATGTTTTTATATAGAAACTTCTGCTTGTCCTGAGTTTGCCATAGTATACCTAACAATTCTGTTACTCATTACTTCCAATTACCATATACCTCTTGGCCTTGTAAATATTGGTAATTCTTGTTGCTTGACATCCGTTATTCAAGTTTTATCTATCTGCACTCAAATAGTTCCTTCTATTTTCATTAATAGTGATATCTATTTTATATTCTCTTATTTATTAGCTTATAACAATGTAGATTCAACAGCTACTTACAACTTTAAATTTGTTTATCTTCCTTAGAACCTTTCTTTGACAATTCTAGCCAGCAGGATGCTCATGCAGCTTTTCACATCTGTAATTTAATTGATAATACTAACACATCAGCTAATGATGCTCCTACATATATTTTGGCTGGACTTAACAAACTGCCATATAAATGTCAAACTTGTTTAAATATCAATTCCATTTATGAAAATGATTATTATTATTTAAATATTTCGTATGTGGACATATTTCATAGGGGTTTGCTACATTGAAGGGGGGTACCCATGGTAACAAAAAATTCCTATAATCTGATTAAGCTTTAATTTGTTATACAGATACCTTCCAAAGACTTGTTGAACTATTTTTATTTTCGATCAAAATTAATCGATTAGTATTATTTTTATGACCTGATTACATCATTAACTCCAGTTAGGAAAATTATTGGAAAATAACCATATATATTGACCTATATATGCTACAACTTTTGACGAATACAACCAATTGAATTGATTCTTTTTGCATCTGATTCCAGATCACAAGTTCTATATTTGTTTCGAATATTAAAAATTATTCTACTTATACAAATAACCTATAAGTATAGTAAATGCTATTTGAGTATTATTTAAAAGTGCTGGTTATTTTAATAAATAATTTAATTATTCAAGTTATATGTATATACGTAATTTGCGATAAACTTATTTTTTTATGTTAACTCCTAATATCATCGGCAAGTATGAAAACCCAGGGGGATATAAAATATTTTAATAGCAACACCATTTTTTTCGTTGTGTAAAAATATCCAAAATAATATTTGTTATATTTTTTGTTAGATAAAAGTGTTTTAGCCTCTGAGTAAAAAAATCAAGGTAATACATTATGCAGTTCAATTAAAAACTTAATTTATTTGAAAAAAATTGCCATACCTCCCTTCACGTACGAAAAGATAAAGCAATTATTTTTTACATAACTAAATATTGCCAACTTTGTTTTATGTATAAACAACATTCACAGACTACAGACAGCAGTTCACCATAATGCTATTATTTTGTGCACTTTGCATTATCGATTTGTTATGACTCGATCTGGTAGAGTTAGTAAATGTGCACGGTCTGTATGTTGTTCATCTTATTTTCTTTCAAATAATTGTGATTATTCTAGTTTTGCTATTATTTGTCATGCATAGTGACATCTACCAATGGTCACTACATTGTATACATTGTAAAATCTAGTAATACTTGGCTCAAATGTGATGCTAATATATTATAATTTCCAAATGTACATTTATAAATTCAAACTTTTTCAATTCCTCTATGTAGCTTACATGGTTTTTTATAACTTAATTATTTAGGTGCTAAGCTATGGGAATAGTAATTGTTGTGCGCAAATAAACCGTTAAACTGTCGCTGAAGGTCCAATCACGTCCCACATAATTGATTAGTTATTTTCTCCTCTTTTTTATTATAATATCAGTTGCTACATGTGTTTTCTATTCTATGATTCAGCCTGTCCCTAAATTATTCTTTAGTTTTTTTGAATTTGACAGACTATCTTTTAAATCAACATGTTTGACTTGCCGTCTTATCCCTCCAGACCTGTATTACATAGAGTACAAGCTATGTTTGGATTGCAAATTAAGAAATATATATTTGTGGTTTGATAATTAAATAATACTAATTCCTTTTGTTTGACCTTTTCTGGAGTTATAGTCATAAATATATTTTTTCTTTAAATTGCATCCTGATATTATTATAAAATTTTGTTTTTAATTTGAAATTCGCTTTGATAATATGTGGTTCTTCTTTTTGATTAGTATTTTTATTTGTTGTGTGGTGATGTTCAGGATTTGAATAGGTGTCCATATACCCTGTGGAAATATTTTAATAACTATAGTCTATATTATATATACGTACTTGGAATCGGAGAGAACAAAAATCTTTAAAAATAAAATGTCCAGTTCAATTTAAAGCTCGCCATTGTCTTGTTTCAATTTTGTAATTGTTATAATTATAAGGAATTTTAACGCAACAAGAAATCCATAGAATATTTAAATATTAGTTAAAAATGTAATTTTATATCATTTCGTTTTTTACTATGTATAACGACTTTAGATGTATGTTTTAAAAAAGTCTATTTAATTTTGTTTCATATGTTAGAATTTAAAACATGCTAAGTATATAAAGTTCCATATATCAAAATAATGCTCATAGCGCATAAAATAGTCGATTTATTTCCAATATTCATTAATTTTGTTTTAATTCATAAAGTATAAACAAAAAAACGCTCGGCATTTGTATTTATACTATTTTACTGCGTTTGAAAGACAAATATAGGAGTACATATTTATCGGTGTTTATTACATAACACATTCATTAAATTTTTAATAATTTATCTGTCTACCTCTGTGAATTCTGATCTTAATGAAAGTGGAAAAATAGGTAAGTTAATTTACGTAAATGTTAATGACTATTATTTATGTTTTTGACTTTGTGAATTTGCTTTACCTTTGGCTTTGTAGACATATTAATAATCGATCTTTAAAATTCTCACATAAAATTAATTTGAGATTATTTTTAATGTAATTAAATATATATTTCCATTTAATTTTGTAACATTTATATGTGTATTTTTAATAACAAATTTTGTTACCAATACATTGTTATTATAATTAAGCCAAGGTAGGTGTTAGAAATCTGACAACCAGATTAATAACTCTAATGTTAGAAGACTGGCAACTTTTAAAATCAGTATATATATAATACAAACTATTTTTTAAAAATATTCTTACATATATATATGTATATAATTAGAATATACTTCAAATATTTTAGTATAGTATGTATATTTTTATTATTACTATTAATAATATATATTTTTTTAATATCTGTAATATTTGACAAATATTATTATTATATTGATCATTAATTCATTCATGTAATATTTGTAAAATAATTATTTATTATTATATTTATCATTGTTTTATCCATGTTAAATATTAAAAAAATATATTATTATATTTATCAGGTTATTATATTTTCCAGTTGCCAGATTGCTAATCACTTTATATAATTAATTATATATAAAGGTTATATATAATTATATATATTATTGTTAATTATTTACATTGCCAGCATGACACAGGGGGCATCTACCGCCAATAATTTTGCCTCTTATTGGAAAACCTCCCTAATTTTGCTCCTGTCAGAATTTTTTTATTATAAACTCTTTAGTCTTTATAACTTTGTTTATTTTCTTAGCTTTTATGCCACTGTTATGTGAATGTTTTATTCTATACAAAACTGATAATGCTGTCAACAAAATGACAAACCAAGCTAGCTAATATGAATAGGAGTTTTGAAGTTGACAATATTTGTACAAAATAATAACTTTGCTATACTACCAAATCAACTGTTTATGCTTTAACAATCAATGATGTCATCCAAAATTACAATTCATTTATAGAAGTCTGGGAATGGTTTCTAAAAACAATTAAAAATACTGAGATGAGGTTACATATATTAGGTGTGCAATCTGAAATGCACAAATTCAAGTTCTTTTTCAGACTACATCTTTCTAAAATTTTATTCTAGTGTTATGACAACCCTAGCAAAACACTACAAATGCAATAATTGAGAGATCTTTAAGCTGTTTGAAATGTCTCAAAACATATTCCAGAAATTCAATGAAAAAAAGTTGTCTGAACCACTTTATAATATTAACTATCCATCAAGAAAGAACTGACAAAATACAATCTTCTAAAATTGTTTAAATAAATTGTTTCAAAATCAGAGGGGAGTGATTATCCAAAATTTTGTAAGTCATTTACATAGTCTGAATTAATTCAATGCTTGACCCATGACAGCAACAATTGTTTTATTCTGCATTGATTTTGTCTGTTAAACATATTTATTCATGTATATTTATGTAATTGTATATGATCAAATTATCACTTAAATTTTGTAAAAAAACTTGTGTTTAAAATGTTCAGAAAATCATGTTTATAATTCTATATAGTATACATTATTATGAGACAAATTATTCTGAACATTTTCTGAGGATAAATCATATGCTATTATTGTTTAGACTGCATGTGATATCATGTACTGTTGATTGTTTGTAACTATGTGTTATTTAAATTATGTTTAGCAATATGAAATATACAAACTATTTTCAAGTGTGTAATTGTTTGGCTTAATTTTTATATAGATGGTAGAATTGGTGCTAGATGTATAAATTGATGTGATTATTATGTTCCTATAATTATATTTTCTAAAATTTGTTTAGACATTTTACAAACATCTGCCCCACAATTAAAATATGGTGTTGCCTGCCATGATATAGTATAACACAATACATTTTAAATAACATATTTTAATTAAATTATTTATAATAATTTTTTTTAAAACAACTTAATTTTGACCTTTAATGTATATTAATTAACAAAGACTAAGTATAATATCATTTATTTATGTTTTTAAAAATATATCTAATTATGTTAAAAATAATTTGGAAAATAATTTAATGTGGAAATCTTGAAGATTGCCTATACTACTAGAGTCCATATTAGATTGTATATAGTTTGTATTGTTATATAGTACAGGTTGTATTAGTCTATATCGATTGTGATACTATAGTCTATATTAATATTGTTATATATTCTCATGTTGTTGCACATAAATGTACATTTTTAGAATAGTATTTTGTAGCAATTGTTTACATATACATAATTATAAAAATATTGATGCAGTAAAACAAAAATATGTTATTTTTAAATATTGGCACTCTGAAAATTAATAATTAAAATTAATAATTATTCATTTTATAATATCAGCTTTAAATTTACACATCTTTTAAAATGTATTATGTCTATCATTTAATATATTTATAAATAATAGTAATATACTGATATAGTATATATTTTCTGTACAATTATTATTATTATGCTATAAAAACAATATGAAGCTAAAAACATTCACATTACACAGGTAAATTCCATATGATCAAAACTTATATTACTATCAGTATCAGCCAATAAATATAATAATCTTATTTGTTTAATTGATCAGCTGTCCATTACAGCCAATAACATATTATTTCCCATTTGTACTGCATTAATATAACTGAGAAATTTGATACAAGCACAGTAGCTAACTTAAATAATTTTATATTAAGTTTGATAGAATATATATTGAGAAAAGCATGTAAAACTGCATGTAAAAAATATTTCAGCATTTTAGCTGATTAACAGATTATAATTTATATTTATATATTATAAAATAATTATTTATATACTATAAAACATATTTACCAATCATTTATAATTATTGAGTATGTATGTTAGATTATGCTAAGACAAATAACATATTTTTAGGTTCATCATTTTTATTTTATTAATAATTATAGTGAATACTATTTTCTATAAATTACAGAAAATAATTAATTTTATTTACTATACACAAATATAATACTTTATATACTTTTTAGTAAATTAAAATTCATAAATAAATGTTTTTATTATAAAATATTAATTTTATAAAATATATTACGGAATATGAAATAATTTTAATTAAAAAGAAAATTATATCTCAATACTAATAGTAGTATAGACAACAAATTTAAAAATGCATGTATTAATTATATAAGATGAATCTTATTACAGTAAATAATTGCTTTATATCATGCAATATATTATATCTTATACTAATTTTACTATTTTAAAATAACTAAAAATAAAATTACTATTTTATTTAGTAATTTTAAAATACTAATAGTAGTATAGACAACAAATTTAAAAATACATGTATTAATTATATAAGATGAATCTTATTACAGTAAATAATTGCTTTAGCATATCATGCAATATATTATATACTAATTTCACTTATTTTTCTTCAAAAATTAGAAATTAGATTAAAAAATAGTCCAAAGTCTATATTCTCCAGGATAATTAAACAGCCTAAAGACAACAGGGTTTTACAATTATATGGTCAGATTTATTATGTCTACGCAAATAAATTTCCATTTTTATTATTTGCCTTCAACTGCATAACTACGTATAAAATTATATTTCTTTATATCAATATCATAACTTAAACTATTTTTTTAAACTGAAATATAATTAGATATTAAAATAATGATCTTATTTAATTACAATTGATAATAATGGTTGAATTATTCATTGAAAATATGTGATTAAAAATATGTAGGATAATACATGTAGAATGGGCGTGTGTCCTGACATATTTATCTGAAAAATTCCTATATTACAATTTTGACATTTATAACATTTTAAATATTGATTGTATTTTATAAATACATATGTAATGTAGAATATGCACATGACATGTAAATGTTTACATTTTCTCTTGAAAATATTTTGATATTTAGGTATAAAATATAATGAATATTTAAAATGTTATAAATGTCAAAATTATAATATAGGAATTTTTCAGATAGATATGTCAGGATACGTGCCCATTCTATTATCCTTCCACTTTTTTTTATAAATAAGACATATATTAAACATATCTTGGCATGTGTCTGGCGACTTCATACTCTTTGACCTCCACCTGATGATGAGCACATTGTAAATATAATCTGGAGTACACAATTTATATGTAGTCACTTTTTCAACCATAGCATTCAAATAAGGAAGTAGATAGGCGTCAAGTAATGTAAATTGGTGAATAATTTGAGAATAGTTTACAATAAGCCTATCCTTGCGGTGTTCATTCACAGTTACTAAAGCTTAAGCGTTCCATGGGGATTTACTGGATTCAATACATCCTGCTTTAGGAGAGATTAAATATTTCCTCCTATTTAAATTTGAAGTTACTTTCAGTGTAGCGTCTAGGCTTCACAGCTACAATACATGTTTCCAGACTGGTTTGAGATTAGCAAATAAGTCAGGATGAGGTACTTTCAACATGACTACGTGGTGTACCTTCAAAGTTGGTTTGTTTCTAGTGAACAGAATTTCCAATAATTTGTTCTGCAGAATGATATTGTGTCCGAAAATAACGTCGGTGTAGAGCAAGAATGACAGGTAGTAATTATTTTCTATAGCTAGATGAGCGTAACATACACTGACAATTAGAACTGTAGTCTTTGAAGTCAGAGATAATCTTCTTTTACCGTTGAAATCACAAGTCCCAGAAATAACTGGTCATCTTACCATAACTTGATTTTGAATAGAAATCTTAATGAATGGTTGTTTTATCTCTTTGGCAGACAAAGAGGTGAGGAAGATTACAGTAGCCGGAGCAACTGTCTTTGACATAGATTTCGATAAACAGACTTTTGTGAGGTGTCTATTTTTGAACATATATCGTACAATTTGCATTCTTAGCAGGATTTATTTTAGTGCATGCATATCTACGATCTTCACAAATATACATTTATTACTTCCAAAATTTTAACGATTGGAGTTCTCAAAGGAGATACATTTAGGGGATTAGTTGGTATGTGACACAGTAGTAGATGGTTGCGAGTTTCCTGTCTTTGAGCCATTTCTAGGACTCCTTGTTTGATCAAATAAGACGTCCTTCGGATTTTATTAATGACGTTTTGCTTTCCAGTAGCAGTTGTCTTATGTACGAAAAGTTTAGTTCCTTTACGAAAATTGCAGTCTTTGCTTAGTTGAAGTAGTGCATGATAAAATTGTTCAAGTTATTCACTTTCTTGCCGTCGTGTGGTTAACAAGTGTTTGTTGAATGCTTCGTTTTAAGTTTTTTTTAAATAAATTTGATTGAGAAATGTAATAGAGTCCTCGTAGTTATTGTAATCAGAGATGTACTCTTAAATGCTAGGCAATAGTTATTTGATGAGGATGCTTTATTTTTCTAGATTGTCTCATATTGAGAAAGAAAATTAGTAGGTGTTCTTAACTAGTGCAGCGATTTCTTTCTTTTCGGCGAAAAACTTTGTTGGGATCATATTATTGGTAGTTTTGTTTTAGAATCTTATTATATGAACTTTTTTATGTTGGGTAAATCGTAATAAAAATAAGTTTTATCAAAACAGTGGCTTTATTCAACATAGAACAACACCATAATATACCTTACTGAGATACCACATCATTACATTTAATCAATAGTAATGTAGAGAAATAAGAGAGAAAATTCTGTTAACAAAACTCAGTAGATAATGCAACAGTTCATCACAGGAGTACCACTTGTACAACATTTTTAAATTTAAATACATCAAAACTAATTGAATCCTACATCATCTACATATCTAAACTGTTTAGTTTGTGTGCAACAGTTACTTGTCATATTTATCGGTACTTATAGTTTTTTTAATTAAATTTGAATGTCTATTTTTTTTAGGTTTAATGATTTTAGTTATAATTACTAATTCTCATTGTTTTCAGATATATATATATTTGTATAAGTTTATTAAACTTTACGCAACATCCTTGATTTCCTTACATTTGAGTTTCTTATATTTGCAAATCGAAAACAATGACAGCCGTGTATTAGACTAATATTATGCAGCGACTAGTCAAGAAAAGGTGTCCTATTTCAATGCTTATTGATCAAACAATATATTAAAAATTCTTGCATATGTACGAAAATTTAAATTTCAGTTTAAATAGCAATGTAAATAAAAATGAATTAATGTGTATTAATGAATATTTTCTGTATAGAGGGTAATTTTTTAATTTTTAATGTGAAATGCATAGTTTTAATATACATACATCTTAGTAGCTAACATAATTGTAAGAAAGAAACATACATATTTTTGCGTGAAAAGCATGTGTTATAATGTATATATAGTAGTTTGAAATAGCTAGACATGGTTGAATTTATACAAACAAACCAATTTCCATAAAATTAAAAATAATTAGAGAAAATAGAAAGCTATGAACTTTATATTAGATATTAGCGGTGAGAAGAACATTAAAGCCGTCCTCAGTATTAATATTGAAACAGAAAACGTGTTACACTTTTACATTTACTTAGAGAAATGTTTGAACACTCCTATAATAAAGTCAACATCTTACGAACTGAACCTAAATACTTCATTATATAATTAAAAAAGAAATTGTCATCTTCCCTTGAAGTACAATAGGATACAACAGCAACCTAAAAGCTATACGCACGTAGCTTAAAATTGAAATGGAATATTTTGGTCAAAGTTCGAAATTGTTTTCTAATTGTTTTCCTGTATACCGTCATTCCGTATAACCTTCATTTTTTATAAACATATTTTCAAAGAGTCGAATAATGAGTTTATAAAAAGTTCCATTATGACTATAACTTTATGTACCCTAACGTTGTGCTATATTAACTAATAGAAATAATATATTTATTTTACTGATCATCATGTAACTACTGTAATATATAATTTTCTGCTTAAATTTTAAATTGAACATAAATTAATTGATTAGAAGCTGTAACGTTGTTGTTCACACTTTTAAGTTTAGTGTTTTAATTCAAACTTTTCTAAGTAATATACATACATATTTATCTACGTAATATTTGATATACTAAATTTTCTATTTGATAATAATACAGCTTATTTTTTGGGTAGAATTATAGATTCTTCTCTATCATGGAAGAAAATTTTATATATAGATTTACGTGTTTTTCTGTTATTAAAAGAAGAGGTGAACTCACATTCACTAGAATATTACGTTTTATCGGTTACATCAAAATACAACAGATTAGAGCAAACGAGTATTATCAAAGAATCTATCTTTTGTTATAATTAGAGAACTTAGGAAATAAACTAAATGGCTGTTATCGAGTCTGCTCAGTACTCTCGTTTCCCGAATTGTTCAGACGTAATTTGGCTGTAGTGATGCCTCAGAAAATAAAAATATAGTTGTTACAAATATCAATGTTCTCAGTTTGCTATGTTTTCAGATGATTTACCCTATTTTCAGAATAAAAAACTATAGGTTAACTTAAAGCTCTGTCTAATTCTATTTTTAGCAAAGTTTGTCTGCCACGTCGATATTAATTTCTCATTACGTATCATTTCTCATTACGATTATTTTGAAAGTTTATTCTGTATGTTTATAATTATTATTAGCCTTTAATATTATATTTATTTTAAATTTATATATTCGTCAAATGATGTAATGTACAGAAGTTGAATGCTGTCGGCTTCTTATATTAAGTTGTGATATTTTTATTATATAATTGGTTTCATTTATATTTTGAGAGTTACCTGCATTTTGCTTAAATTTGTATTATTTTAAAGACGCTGTGTTCCCATTATACAAAAGACTTTTAGTATAATTTAAAGTAAGTGTGACATTTCAAAAATTTGAAATAGTCAAAAGTAAAATATTTTTTATATCTCTCACGTTCTATAAAACTTATTTCAAAGGAAAGAAAAAGATAACGAGTGGGAAATCACCCTCGGACTAGTTAGCTAACTTATTCTTCAATATTCATTCCTCTTGGGCGAAGCAGAGAGATTTAAAAATCTTTTTTGATCGACCAGTCAATTTGTCCCGTTGTTTTGTCCATCCTCTCCACAGCACGACTCTCCATTGTATCTTTATTTTTTACTCTCGCTAGCTATCTCCTCCCTTACGTACTCTTCCCCTAATAATTTGCTCTATATTTTGTCTGTCGTGTGGCAGCATTGCGATGGGAACGAAAAGTCAAAATAACAGAATATATCAGATCACAGAGAGGCGAACCCTGATTGATCTCGAGTCAGCAGAAGAGATATTGTATATTTGGGATATTTGTGCATTCTATTTATTCAATGTACAATACGTGATTAATACTTTTAATTAATATTATCCAGTCAACATAATATTGTGTTGACTGATTTACTTTAGATAGACAATTCGAAATAAATATATAGTTTATTGAACATCCACCATACAAAAAGTGAAATTAATTTGGATACAGAGAAGATTTTTTAATTATTTAATCAGAATATTTTAGTTGTTATATTTTGTATATATTTGTGCATTCCGTTGACTTAGCAATTTTGTTGCTATATAAAATTATAAAAGTCACGTAATTCTGCATGCTATACAGAACATAATTTAACTAACACCTTCAGGTACTCTTCAGAACTCATTCAGTAAAAATACAAATAATATTATAGCGTATAACATATTTACACTATCTTTAAAATAAACTAAGAATAAATAATAAATTTCACTTTCATTTATAATTATATTAGTAGAATTGTTGTTATATGGGCCACGTTGATCCCCGTTGGGCAATAATTAGTTATTTTAACATATTTTTGGAGGAATTAACTCTAACGGTAACCATTATAAAGCACTTAATAATACCGATGTATCATTAAGAGGGGAAATCGACTGTCTGAACACATTTTATTTTTATGATTTTTATTCTTATGTACAGTATATATATATAGATATACTGTTTACTGAATTCTAAATTACAACTGATGTGAATGTTTGATACTTTTTTATGTTGCTTTGTAATTCTTTATAAATAATGAAAGGCCTTTGATAATATATTACAGAAATCAACTGCCAAATTAAATTTCTCTCTCGTTTAGTAATAATCCATGTGCTATATAACTGTTACTATTTAATATGTTAAGAATCGTTTACAAACTCCCGGTAGTATTAAAATTCTAGATGTGTATTTTTTTTAATTCGTGTGTATGTTTTTTGTTATTAAAATACCACATTTTAAGCATTGTCAGTTGTATAGATATTCTGTTATATCTTGTATTACACATTGAATATATAGAACCTCTATTATTCTAGGAGGCTTAAAAACATGGGCTAAAAAAGCGCAGTTTTAGACCAAAATCTAGTAAATAATATTAATGATTGTACAAAATAAAATTTTGAAAAGCACTTTAATTAATGTTGATACTGTGTTTTATATATACAAAAATATTATTTTTGAAATGAAAACTATAATAATTAACGTAAATTATAGTTATAAGTTGTAAGCTGTAAGATCTGAGAAGTCTACCGTCACAGCATAATTATGACTGCTTTTCTGTTTCTTCGTTTATACAAGTACACAGCCTGTTCACAGTCATCTTAGCATCTGTGTTGTTTAAAAACTTAACCAAATATTTGATTCCGACTATCTTATGAAACTTTTTCATAATATAACTGTGTTAACTGTAGTGTTAAGATATAATATTGATTAAATTGAGAGAGATTTAACTGTTTATTGTTTTGGTTAAAGTATTTCATAATTTTCATAATTTGAAAAAAATATTGTGGAATTTTCATAATTGCATACACTGTTCTTAGAGTTTATAGATATACATTTTCACATCATATTTTAAAGTTATATCTTTTCGTTGAAAATTAAGCAAATTTTAAATTGGTTTTAAATTAAAATTAAGCAATGATATAATATCCAACGTAATTGAATACAGTTTGTTTATGCATTCATATAAATAGACGTCTATTTATCTTTATTTTAACTTTTTGTTTAACAAGCGTTGACATTGATATTATGCACAATCACAGTATTGAAAAACAATTTTTAAATTTATCAGGGTTAGATCATTGATATTATAAAGAAATAATGCCTAGATTCACTTCGGATTTTAATCCTCAGATTTAACAACAGAAAACTTGTTAAGTTGTTTAGTGATGCATGGGTTTTCAATGTGGATGATTATAATGTGCTCATTTGTATTCTAGGTAACAAGGCTGTTTTAAAAATGTTTCGTTTAACAAATATTTTACAACATTTACACAGTTATCTGCAGTTATGATAACAATTTGTAACATATTATTACAACAACAGTTATGATATTACTTAGTAACATATTTGCCACCAATTTTAATGACTTTCCCCAAATGCACAATAAGTTCGTCCAGAGCTTTATTCATTCTGTCCGCAGTAAAATCTGTCAACTTGCGAGACAAGAAATCGTGAATATCATTTAACGAATCAAAGCTTACTTTTGGTCGAGCTGCCTCCAAATCTAGGAAATATATATCGATCACATAAGTTTAAGTCCGGTGAATCTAGGCAGGCTGCCGTACCAGTCGTATATTTCGATTATCTAAATATGTCATAGTTATTCGAGCAGTGTGAGGCCTTGCGTTATCCTGTTGGAGCCGCATGTTTTCAGTCAAAATTGGATTACATTATAGATTTCTGAAATGTACCTCCATGCGTGTCAAGAACTCAATGTATCTTTCGGCGTTTACAGATTCATTAAGCTCAAACATTTCAAAGTAGTGTCAGAGAAACAGCGACTATTGCCATACACTTTTTTTCCATTGTGGAACGTCGAGCTGTGTGCCGTACTGGTTCATCACCCTGTGCAGTTATCTCAATGAGGCAGTTTCCAATCTTATTACGTGGGGCAAGATGACGGCAATAGAAGAATTTTTTATCTATTGTCACTAAATTGGATCTCCTTAACCTAGAAGCATAAGTGACCTGCATTTCTTCACACATGGCAACACGAAACACTTTATTAGCTTCTGTCAGGGTATGTGGAACCCATTTTGTGTGGTGCCAAATAAGTTTCAGGTCTTCACGCATGATGTTATGAACCATTCTATATGGGAAATATCTAGTAGTACGCTTATATCCCTAACCGTTATGCATGAATTTTCCTCAATAATTCTTCTTACATTGGCAACATGTTCTAGACGAGCATCAGACTTAGGTCTTCCACTACTACCATTCTTTCAAAGCTGTCCCGTCTCCCATCATCAAATTCTTTCAATAATTTTCTTATACGCTGTACACTTATACATTCATTGGGCCAAGATTCGTTCAATAATTCGTGAATTTGTGTACCATTGTAATTAATGCGTCGCAGAGTCTCGATTCAAAAGTAATTGTTTTCCTTCTAAGCATTAATTATTTGCACAGCTAAATTTCTACTCTTAAAATTATTACTGCTTAACTAAACGCACAAATCATAGATAGATAGATATTTTATTATCGATTATCATTGATATTTAAATTTTAAATCATACATATTTAAAATCATAAATAGATATTTAAATTGCTGTAGTGTATTTATGCCGTTGCCGTTTGGTTATATAGGTAGTATAGGGAATAGAAAAATAGTCCATTTATACTGTTTTTCGCGAAATTTTTTTTAAGACAGCCTATATATATATACTAATGTTATAAACAAGATAAGTTATAATACGGTTTTTGACTTGATCTGATGCATCTTTAAATTATTATAATCCAGGGGCGCACCCAGGAATTTTTTTGAGGGGGGGTACAATTTATTAGGGACCCGTTTTTCTTTTGAGGAGTCCCAAGAATAATAGTATACAATTTAAAAAAATTTCTTATTAGAATAAATAATTATACAATTATTAGTAAAAAGTCTCTCCTAGTCACAACTTCATATACACAAGTTTTTTAACGATATTTATTCTGCTTTATAATTATGTTTCAAAATAGTAATAAATCTTTTTATATTCACTGACTGAATGATGCATATTTATTACATAATAGTTTCAATGATTACATATAAGTAGGGTATGATACATGACTCATAATAATCTGATAGGTATGTATGCAATAACCACAAAAAAATGCAACTATAGTATGTACACATTTTATTTTAGATACCTTGGAACAAACATCTTGGTTTTGCTCTTGCAAATTCCTCAATTATGCCAGGAATGTCAATTTCAATATCTCCATGTATACTTAGTATAGACAGCTGGGGGCCCTTCAATTGATCTAGTGTGTGGGGGGCCCTTTAGTGGGGTATGTTTAGTGCTAAAACTAAAAGACTCACTTTGAAAAAAACACCTTCAGAAGCTAGGGGCCCTCCCATAACGTAGAGGGCTCTCAGAAAATTTCAGGGGGGTACGTACCCCTTGTACCCCCACTCTGGGTGTGCCACTGTCATGTACACCATTTTAAATCTAAGGCATGTGATGCAGTGATTTGCTTCAAGAAGAAATAAGAAACTATTGTATTTTGGAAGTTGGCTGTGGTATATAAAAGCACATTGAGCGATTAAAAGTTGCACTTTCAGAGAACTTGAATTAATGTGACCACTATGTTGTTGTTTCTCACTAACTTTGACACTATGATTTAAAAATTTGCTTTGAAAAACTAAATCTATCAAAAAATATTTCTTTTCTATATATTTCAAAATAGTTTTTGCAATTATGTGTTATTCTCTTGGGAGTTGGATTTTTATTTAATTCAGAAATAATATATATTTGAAAGAATTACCCATTTTTAAATTTATTTATAAGCTTTTATTTCACTTTGCTACAGCCTCAGCTTATCAGAAATGATAGCTGGAGAGATTCTGATAAGTTCGTAAAGTTACTACAATATAAATTTACATATCAAACCAGTTAAACACACTGCTGAGGTTCCTAAGTCCCACACCTTATTAATTTTCTACTGTATCTCTTTAAGTCAGTTTGTACTGGTGTAACTGGAAGTAAATTAAGTTATTACAAAACCTGGAGTCATTAATAAAACAATCAGAATACAGATAGCCAAAACAATCAGTGGTTCATATTAATAGATTCAAACACATGTGGTGTTTCCCAGCTCTCTATTTACTACACAATGGTGCAACCAGACCTGTGTTGTTAAATTGTTTACTTTTAAAAAATATATTTTATAACCACTTGGAAGACATGGGAGTTCTAGACATAGTAGATATAGAACCAACTTATGATTTTTTGCATATAATTTTATTATTATTATTAATTGAAATATATTCATAATAAATGTTATTTTAATGAATATCTATTATAATTTGTATATTATTAATAACACTCATGACTGTTCTTAATACATTAACTAGGAATTTAGGTAATTTAGAAGAGATGTATTATGTAGTACATGGAAAGGTTATAAATAATATAATTTTAGGTTGTCACTATTGGTCGAGAATCTCAGTCAATAGTAAGATTCGTTCTTTCTTGAGAAAAAATTCTCGATAAGTTAGCTATTGCTACTATTTCCCAAGAAAATATTCTCGATTATAACAAGTAGCTGTTGTTACTATTTCCTGAGAGAAAAAGTAATTAGTAAAGAGAAATAAAGTATTAGTATAAAATTAGTATAAAATAAATAAAAATAAAGAGAAAAAGTACCTTAAATATTCGGTGATTAAAAATAAAATAACAAATTTAAACAATATCTGGATAAAAGGTATTAATTATAAATTAGCAATACCATAAAATCCGGAGTATAAGCCGTACCCGGAGTATAAGCCACACCCCCCACTTTTGGTTAAAAAAATAACACAGTTTATATATTCGGCCTAT